>JANAVB010043219.1:3897805-3952805 GCA_029216955.1 Iris pallida
TTTCTACAATCAAACAGCGAGTTTGCTTTCCATGTTAGATTCGGCATATCTACAGATAACCCTGCTAAAGCTCTACCGGTACTAAGAGTAGGGTCCATCATAGAAGGATGGTGTAGCACCAACCAGCCGAACAGATATGTGAATGGCATCTCAGTATGGGGAAATTGCTTCAAGAATTAGGTTTCTCCATCATAACGGTCGTGAACTCACGAAGGCCCGCATTGGTCGCTTATCATGGCGGAAAGAATATCCATTATGTACCCAAACCAGACGCACTGCGGACAACAACACGTCGCTGGATGCGATCAACTGCATTGGTCCGGGAACCATGAACCGTCTTAGCCATATAGAGAGAAAGCCTGCCCAAGTAGCCCCTCTACATGGTTATACATCTATCTTATGTAACTCTCGACAGAGGTGCCAGCGGCGTAACCATGTCAGTCTTCTTTTATATGTGTCAACACGTCCAATTCCTTTATCAATTTTTAACGGTATAATCATCAAGCGTCTCAAAGAGCATGGGTTAACCTAAGTGCTCTTGCACCTTGTTCTTTGTGTTATGACCCAAAGAGAGATATACTAACCACTTGGATGTATAACATGTTTGGGTGTCTTACTCTTGAAAAGATGGGTGCAGACCATAAAATGACACAGCAACATCAAAAACTGTAATCTTCTGGGGATTCTCCTTAGCCAAAGTCTCCAGTTCATCATCAGTTGGCCCGTATTCTTCAAAGAGTTCTCACCCATTGGCAGATGCGAAAAAAACTTCATCTTATGTAGAACGAATCCTATCTCCCCGTGAAGAGTAGCAAAGGTGCAAGTATTAGTATTATATCTCTCTACCAAGGCAAGGAACATGTTAGAATTGGCATAGATACCATAGGAGGTCATCAAAACAGCAGCTTCATAAAGTTCAAAATCTTGTAACTTGGCGGTGAAATTGTTCATGCCCCATACGAAAAGCTGATTCCAATGATTAATGTCCGTGTGCATTAAACACCGTTAGCCTCGAGGTTATGGAAGGATATACCCCTCCTATTGTAGCATAAGTATTGGCGAAGAAAGGCATCCAAACCGGTATCATCAAGGACCAATCTTCAGACGGCATGCAACTTGATTTCGGACCCCTCAAATATATGCTATGCTTTTCGGAATGATTTCTTTTTCTCCCTAAATTTGGCATATTCGTCCAACCTTGGCTTGTTGGAACGGAGTTATATCCTACGACATCTTCCGACGGTAGCTAGCATAAGCATACAGGGACAGAAATAGATTCTTTGACATATCTGGGAGGTATACCAACTTATCTCCTATTTTGAAGATCCAAGCTTTCCATTTTGACTTGGACTGAGAATCAGCTCCAATGCCTCTCCAAAAAAAGTAGGTTTCTTGTGGAAAGCTTGATCTGCAGTCAAGAAAGGTTCACCATTTATTAGGCACAGCAGTCCTATCATCCTGCGACTAAGAGAGCACTTCTGCTAGGCGGTGTATCAGGGTCAAAGTATGAGAATATGACATGTAAAAGTCTTTCTGGTATTTTAGACGCAAAAAAGCAGAATCCATATCTCGGCGTGGGGATCATCCCTGAGGTCAACTGCAAAAGAAAACAGAGTTAGAATCATGAAAGACCACTCTTATGAGTGAAGAAAACTTAAGTGATTTCTAGTTTTTAAAACAGTTCTGCACAAATGATGGATGGCACAATACAATTGACAGTTACTATTCTGTGCGTGCACTTTGAGTGAAAGAAAGAGCGCACGTAATCATGGTACCTAGCACCGTGCACTTTTAGTGAACAAAGAGCGTGTGATCTATGAAACCATGCTTAGCGCATTTATTGGCCAACACTTTGAAAGAAGTGGTGCACATTGAGATTAGTGCGGCGCCAACTAATACTCTAAAAGAGGTGATTGGCGCGGGTTGTGGTTCATTCCAACTATCAAATCGTGTCGACTGTACTGTTCATCGTCTTCTCCGATTGACCCTCACCTCCAAGTGCAGGATTCGACTCTCGCCGACGGGGGTGCATGCCTTGGCACCCTTAGATATGGTGCTCGAGATGAAACTCCCCAAGCCCTTACCCTTCTCCACCATTGATCTCTTCGACGCCATTTCTGTTGATCAAGGAAAACTCTGAAAGCTTGAAAGAAGAAGGAGACGAAGAGATTTGAGAAAAAAAAGTTTTGAAGAAGAACTCTCTCTCCTCTCAATATGGGGTATTTATAACCCTAAACCACTGCTTAAAGTCATCACAAATCTTGCACAGATCATAACAACAAAACTGTTGAGATTATGCGCATACAAAATCTTATGAATTCATGGCACGCTTCTTATTCAAAGTATTTCAAATTTTGAAATTTTTGAAATTTGAAAAGTTTGCAGGGGGTTTGTAAAAGCTCAAAAAATTCAACAGAGAGCACGCGCTATTTACAGTTAGCACGCAACGCTATCTATTAAATGGAGCCAAACGAATAGCGCCATCCATCAGATAGTGCTAGGGCCTGTAACAACGCTTCTCCAAGAAGGCAAATTATTAGTCATGATGACTGACAACATGACAGTCGAAGAATCCTCTTCTCGAGTTCTACGTGTGCGACATTCAAGGAGGATTTTGTCAGATACTCTGCGCCAAAGCTGGATCGCGCAGATCATCAGATAGCGCCATACAAAAAAATGCCACCATGTGGTATTCTTCCTCGAGAAGTCAAATCTTACGCCTTTTTAGAAATATTTAATAATAATTATCAGTCACTTTTGCAGCGATATTTACCAAATTGCGTGAATTGATAAAATTCTGCATAAACTCAACACACAGCGTCAACCAACAGAATGCGCCATTCATCAAACTGGCGCCAATCAACCACAATCAACATCAAAAAGTTAAAGATGACGTGGCATGCATGCTACTAATCTCAAAGAACATGCACACAATACTGCATGAACCAAGCGCCTTTCTCTTACAAAAAGCCATGCGTTCCATGGAGATAAGTTAACCGTTCGTGCCAATGGATCAAACGATACATGGCGCATAAAGTAGTGCACAATTAGTATACCTATGTATTGTACATCAATCATTGTAACTATCTGACAATTATCCCAACTCTATAAATAGAGTTCCAAAATCACTTCTATGGATCGACACTTATCATAACTCCTCGCAAAAAATTCTCGACATTTCTTTTATCGCTTCCGCAGCAAGTCTAAAAGATTTTTTTCTCCAACATCGCAACGTCTAAGGGATGACATGATGTTCTTCTCTGATCAGATTCCTATAGTTGTACTTCCTAGAATCAAAACTGTACTTTGTATTTTCTTTCTTCGTTGTTTGTAAGTTTTCTTCAGAAGACTTATGTTATTTGCAAACAATATGTCATAATTTTTAGATTATTTCTAACATATACTTGTTGTTTGAAGTAGAAATTAGGGGTATATATTTATTTTCTATCAATCCAATATAAAGAAAAATAACTAAGAACTTATATTATAATGTTATGACACCAACACAGGATTAGAACACCTTACAGACACATCGACACAAGAATGATGATAAAGTAGTTATGTTGTGCCTAGTATTAACATGCATATGGTCTTATATATATATATATATATATATATATATATCTATTATATATATTATATATATAATATATATATATATATAATATATATATATAATTATATATATATAATATATATAATTTTATATCTATATTTTGTTTATATACATTATATAATATACATTATAATATATATATATAACATATATATATATTATATAGATTAATATATATATATAGATATATGGAACTTTATATATATTTTTTTATATTTATATATATATATATATATATATATATATATATATATAATATATATCTAATAGAATATATATATATATATAAAATGTATATATATAATTTTTTTTATGTATATATATATTATAAAATATATTATATATATATATTTATTATATATATATATATATATATATCTTATAATATATATATTATATATAGATATATATATATATATATATATATATATAAAATATATATATATAAAATATATATATATATATATATATAATTATATATATATATATTATATATATATATCTATATATATATATATTATATAATAATATATAATATATATATATAATAAAATAATTATATATATATATATATTATATATATATATATATAAATATAGATATATATATATCTATATATATAAAAATATTATATTATATATATTATATATATATATATTTATTATATTATAATATATATATTATATAATATTATATTACAACCCCCCCTTTATATAGAATATTTATATATTAATATAAATATTATATATATAATATATATATATTATATATATATATATATTATATATATATAAATATTTTGACAACCCCCCTTATATATATAAAAAATAATATATATATATATTTGACAAACCCCTATATATATAGATATATATATAGATATATATATATATATATAGATAATATATATATTATATATATAAGGGGGGGTTTGTCAAATATAAATATATATATATATATATATATATATATATATATAATTAATATATATAATATCTATATAATATATATATATTATATATATGTATATATACATTTTGACAAACCCCCCCCCCCCCCACTCCTTTATTCATTAAAGGCGCAAAATGCCGAAGCCTTTACAAGTAAGTGCAAAAAGCGGAAAACAAAAAAAGGGGTGGGGAGCCTCTCCTGGCAAAAAGATCAGAAGGAAAAAAGGTCCCAAAAAGCCCGTTGGCCATGATTGCAGATCGTTACTTGAGGCTCTGGCGGATGACCTCACGGAAGAGCTGGTTGGCCAAAATTGACGGCCTTCAAATCTGCTTTGTTGCGGTTCTTCCAGATAACCGACGGGTGGTGGCTGCGACGATCTGGTGGCAATGGACGTATTGGCCCAGGTAGCCAAAATTGTTGAAGCTCTGTCAGTCGAAGTCTTGCCGCAACGATGGGAGAGGTCAGACCAGACACTCGTCGAGGACTTGCCGTGGCAAATAATATGGTCGATCGTTTTCGGTTGTTTCTCGACGTAACAATGGCATGCTGACACTAGGCTGAATCCAATTGTGGTAAGGATGTCGTCAGTAGGTAGTTTCTTGCAGACCGATCTCCATATCAGAAATGACCATTTCTTTGGGATACAGGGGTGCCAGAAAGGGCCCAGTATGGGTGTCGAGGGCCCGTGCCCTCGCACGACCCTTCTGGCCGAAGCAACTGTGAAGATGCCATTGGGGGTCTCTATCTACGAGAGAATGTCGTCTTCTGTGCCAATCTTCATGCCAGAGTTCCGCAGGGTGGTTGCGGCATCTTCACCGATCCAGTCCAGATTCTGATCTAGTTCCAATCACCAGTGTTGTTCCCCAAATCTCTGATCTTACTATTAGCTGGGGCGGCAGGGCGATGTGGGATAAGATCAGCTTCCAGCCACTGTTCAAGGAATATCTCAGCATTGCCAGCGCCCAGCAGAAGGCAGATCTTTGGTTCGACGAGGGAACGGCCGGTCAGAATGCATCGCCAAGCCGTCGACGATCTGCTCTTGCTGATTCTGCTAGCCGGTGGATGTGTTTGAAATACCTAGCCATCATGAAGCGGGCCCAAAGGGAGCGGCTCACACGAAGCTTCCACCACAGTTTCATGGAGAAGGCATCCACAATATGGTACAGTCGGAAGAAACCCAGACCGCCTTTATCAGTAGGCTTGGCCATAGAACCTCAGCTGGCCTAATGGTGTTTATCTTTTAATTCATTGTGGCCCCAAAGGAAGTTTGCGAATAGATTCTCGATGGATGTGAGGACCTGCTTTGGGGGGGAGCATGCCGCGAGGATGTAAATCGGGATGGATGAAAGCACATGATTAATGAGGACGATTTTGCCACCTGGCGATAAGGTTGCGTTATGCCAGCCTGCATATTTTTTCCTGATTTTGCCAATAAGACCTACGAAGATACCAACACTCGATTTACCATAAACTAACGGGCAGCCGAGGTAGAAGAAAGAAGGATAAGCGGCACAAAGGAGGTGATGTTTGTGAGAGTTGTAGTGTGCTCCATGTTTGCATTGTGGTGGACATATATGATGTTTTTTTTGGGGTTGACTCGTTGACCTATGCAGTTAACGTATCTTTGGAGCACATTGTGCACTGCTTCCATAGAACCGATATCTCCAGATAAGAAGATGAGATATCGTCCACGTAAGCAAAGAGGGTGATGATTAGGTAGCCGCTGACAGTATGGAAGTGCTTGAAGTGTGGGGTCCTCGGAAGCTTGTTTAGATTTCTGCTTAAGGCTTCCGCTGCAGTGATAAAAATAGTTGATGACAGCAGGTCTCCTTACCTAACACCCCAATTAGATTTGAAGAATCCATCCGCTTGACCATTAATGACCGTGGAGAACCACAAGTTGTTGATCGATCTCCACACCACGTTGATCCAGGTTTCAGAGAAGTCGAAGGCTCTGAAGACCCATATCATGAACTGCCAGCCGAGTCTGCCGAAAGCCTTCCCTATGTCCAATTTGATTGAGATGTTCTCGCCCCTGGACGGTAATTTCATACAAGTAGTCATTTCCTGCGCCAGCATAATGTTGTCTTGGATGTTTCTGCCCCGGACAAAGCCACTCTGGTCCTCGGATATGATTTTAGGGAGAAGGTCAGTCATGCGGGTGGTGATGATCTTTGAGATGATTTTGTTGGTGAAGGTGCATAAACTGATGGGTCTAAAATCGGAGAAAGTTTCCAGATTGTCCTGCTTTGGGATAAGGATTAGTTTAGCGCAAGAAATTGATCTAGGGTACCTGGCTCCTTGAAAATAGGCAATCGTCGTTTCGTGCATGTCAATCTTGATGATATTCCAACACGTATGGAAGAATATGCCGCTGAAATCGTCCGGTACGGGGGCACTGTGGGCCTCTAGCGCCCAAACAGCCTCTTTCACCTCCAGCTCGGAGGGAAGGCTCTCCAGTTGGTTGTTGTTCGTGTTGCTGATGAGGAGGGGGATCTCCGAAAGGAAGTCCGAGTCTCTCGTAACGGTTTTTTAAAGAACAGTTGCGAGTAAAAGTTAGCCGCTTCCAGTTGGATTCCTTGCCGGTCTTTTATAATGTTCTCAGTGTCATCGACAATTTGATGAATGTTAAGCTTCTGTCTGCTTGGCTTGACGCAGGCGTAGAGGTAACCGATGTTTTTTTTCCCTTTGCTGTCCCATTTGAGCCTAGCTTTTTGCTTCTAGAACTCAGTTTTGACCTTGACTCAGAATTTGAGGATGGCTTTGGAAAGGTTCAGGGCCGATCGTGTTGCTTGCGAGTTATCTGCCAAATATAAGGCTTCGGCTCTAGTCACATAATCTTCGGCAGTATGGACTGCTTGGAAAATGTTTTCGAAAGCCTGTTTGCTCCACGTCGAGAGAACTTTTCTTGTATTCTTGAGTTTGTTGGCCACACGGATGAGGGGGTCGATGGAGTCAGCTCTGGACCAAGCGTCTTCTACGATCCTCAGGAATTGGGGGTGATGGCACCAAAAGTCCAGGAAACCGAAGCTTCTCTTGATCTGGTTTAAGTTGCGATTGATTTCGATGAGGAGGGGTGTGATCAGACTCAGTGGCGTTGAGGTGAGCAAGTTTGGAAGTGATATTCTGGTCTTTCCATTGAGCATTGATGAGGGCTCGGTCCAGTCGAGAGTATTGTCTACGGTTGCCTTTCTGCATGTTACACCATGTGAAAGCGTTGCCTGTAAACTGAAGGAGAGTTAGGTGAGCATTGAAAATGAAGTTGTTGAAGTCTTGCATGGCCGCCGGAGGTGGTGGCCTACCTCCCCTTTTCTTTTTTCTTTACGATATTGCGTTGAAGTCTCCCACACAAAGCCAGGGGGATGGGAGGTGTTGGAGATAGTGTCCTGGAGGTCTCTCCATAGCTGTTTGCATTCGGTGATGTCATAGTTCTCGTGGACAGCAGAGAATAGGGCCCATTTTGGGAGAGTGGGGTGCTCCACCCAATATGAGAGAGCCTGTGTAGTATCGAGCATGATACTGATATTTACCTTGGAGGAATACAGGAGCCAAATATCATGAGTGCCTGCAATGGTGGAGTGGAATCCCAACTGCAGCTGAATCAATTTGATCCTGTGGGGGGATTTTGGGTTCTAAGATATTAGGATGTCGATTTTGTGAATTCTCTTGAGGCTAAGTAATCTCCTCAAGGTGGGTTTGTTGGCTAGACCTCCAACATTCTAGGACAGGATGTTAGGCATTAGTTTTGTTGTGAGGTTAGTTTTTTTAGAGTTTCGCGGCCGACCTTGTGGTCACAGTCGTGGACTCGTGGGCTCCAGTGTTCTTACAATTTTGTTCGCTGATAGCTTGTCAGGGTTCTGATTCGGATGTCGGGTCGAATGCCCCTGCATCGATGGCTTGCTGACGGCTGATAACTTGCTCTGGGCCTAAGATTGCAAGGTCTTCCGCCAGAATGGATTGGCTTTCCTGAATCTCGGTTCCCTCCATGTTGTTACTGCCTGCTGCTGGTTTGGTGTGCTTATACCGCTCTTCGTTTCTTTGTGGGTTGTTGGGGTTATGGTTGTTTACTTCTTGGGTGGTCTAGTTGTCATTGTCTGGAGGTATAGGATTGCTTTCTCCACAAGTAGTAGCAGAGCAAGTACGGTCTTCTTCGGTGAGGGTGTTTTGTTCGGATGTCAGGATGTAGAAACTGTTGTGGGTGTATACGGTGCTGCTTTTTGGTGTGATAGGATTTCGACCTGGCTTGGTGGGTTTGTTGGGTGTCTGTGTCGATTGTGGACTAGCTTCAAATCTGATATACGAGTTCAGAGGAGGTAGGATGGGAGATCTCTGCTCCTGGTTCTTCTTTGGCTTGTGTACTTTCGAGTCTACCTTTTGTTTTAATTATGGAAGGGATCTGAAGCAGTACTTGATTAGATGCCCTCTCTTGTTGTAGTGATTACAATAAATGATGTTGTTGTCGTATAATAGTGGTTGCGTGTGGATCTTATTGCCTAGCTCGATGTTGATGGATTTGGGGAGTTCTTTGGATAAATCTAGTTCTATGTAGACTTTGGCAGAGTTGGCTCTGGTAAGATTTCTTGTTTCCTCCGCCATGTCAACGAACGTGCCAAAAGAGTTAACTATCCGTTTAAGCGCTGCAGGGATAAAGCATATCAGGGGGGATTAGGAAGGGTGATCCAAGCAGCCACGATGGGTGAGTCCTCTTTGGGATTGAGGTCTTGGGCCCACCTCACAGCTGTCATGGCTTTAGAGTCTATCTTGGTTGAACCCCGAGTCTGAACTAACTTTTGATCTGTCGCCGAGGATAAATGAAGAAGGATGTTTTTGGGGTCTAGGGGGCAACTCTGTAGTCGGAAGTTAGATTCCATTTGGCAATTTTTTCTTGCACTCTGGCAAGCTTGGGGCAACCCGAGGGGAACCGTAACACAAACGTAGAGGAGAACCGCTCGTACAGCGATGCCAGGTCCGAGGAGGAGAACAGGATCGATAATTCCTGCCCTTCCGCTAGGGTGGGGTATTCGATCGTGAGGAGGGGAACGTTTGGGAGAATAGGTTTTTTTTGGCCAGCTGATCCGGGCGAACTTTGTCCGCGAAAGAGAAGTGGCTTATCAATGCTCCGAAAGATGAGGTGGGGACACCGGCGGCTCTGGGGGCACTGACTCCAGGAAGTGGGGGCTCCCGTGAAGGAGTCCAGCGGAGGGAGGCTGCAGTGGGAGCTGGGCGGCCAGTGAGTTGGAGAGGAGGAGGAGAGGGAGGTGGGGGCGCATACAGTGCGCCCGAGGGGGCAGAGCTATGTGCGCACGAGGGTGCATAGGAGGCTGGTGGGGAGGCTCCCCAGGGGGCTCGAGGAAGGCGCATAGGGGGGGCCAGCGAGGGGGGGATACGAGAGGAGGCGGTCAAGGGGAGGGCGGGGGGGCACAGGCGCATAGGGGGGTAGAATTGGATGGGGGCGCATGAGGGGGGGCGAGGTGGGGGTGAACGCGCGGTAGTGGGGTGCATCGCCGGGAGGCAGCAAAGAGAGGATATATATATATATATATATATATATATATATATATATATGTCATAATGTGTGATACATATATAGATGTCATAATATGATACTCATGGTGTATATTTAAATACAAGTAGGTGCCCACATATATGTATATCTAAGTTATATATTGAACCTATGACACAAGAAGGGAATTTTTCACTGACATCGGTATGGCATATTATTAAGGAGGATTCTTCCATTTTCTAAATTTATATGGAGTTCGGGGCCTCATCTCAAATGGTCCACATTATTATGATAGTGCTAGTAAGAGGACAGTAGCAGCCTCTGTCTCATGCGCCATTAGGCCTTCACTTAGAAGTTCAACCAACCATTGATGTGAGCATCAGGTGGAATTTAGAAGATCCTCGAGAGAGAGATTCTTCTCTAATTTCTTGTAAACCAATAGGAACTTTCTTTTGATTCCGACGATAAAAATTGCACTTATTATTGTCTTTATATTCTTTACGATAATCAACTTAGAGGGATAACAATCACAGAAGATCATATGATTTAAGGATCGGGAACATTTTACGTTTTGTGTCCTTTAATAATGGCATTATTGTAGTATTGCATTATTATTTTTTAAATAGACGAAAGTACCCTATTAAGATTCTAGGACAAGAGGATACCTAATTAGGAAGAAGAGGATTCATACTCTCCAATATTTTTCATAGTCTCAAATCCTCATGTATTCGCAATAGCTTGAAAGAGGATACCTAATTAGTCATGAGTAGCCATTAAAGGATATATATATAATTAGTTATGATAGCTTCAAAGCAATGAGAAAAATTTTTGATATAAAAATCATAATTTCTATAAAATCTATATTATTTGATTATATATTGTACATATAGAATCACTTCACGTGTAAGAGAGCAATGAGTCGATACTTAGTTTACCGTTCGTAGATGTACAATCTGCAACATGTGAGCAAGATTGGTTTGACGGATGATTTCATGGCAGGCGTCGAAGAATTTCTGAGATACGCCAGTAGCCAACCTTATTTCATGGACGGAAGGCTCATAAAGTGCCCATCTGTCAAATTTAATAATATACCTTTCAAAGATGTAGATCTCGTGAGAGAGCACCTCTACAAGAAGGGTTTCGTACCGAACTACAACGAGTGGACGGCTTAAGGAGAACCTTTGGTTCTGCAATATCAGTCCTCCTTCAATACGGAGGTGGAAAAGTCAACTCTTGGAGATCACTTCGAATATCGACATCGAATCTTGGCACGTGAGTTGATTTTTGATGCGGTCAGTCCAAGTTTTAATCTGGAGGGTCCGAATCCTGATATAAAAGAGTTTTATGATATATTCAAGAATGTCGATACTCCGTTATATTTGGATTATGATTCTTATTCTGTCTTGTCGATGGTGATGCCTCTGCTGAACCTCAAGTCTGATTTTAACTTACCGCAAAAGTGCTACGATCGGATAATTCAGTTTGTTAAAGAGTTGATGTCAAAAGGAGCGAAGGACTTGCCAGAAAACTTTTACAAGTCGAAAATGATGATAAGGAAACTCGGATTAGGCTATAAAAAGATAGATTGTTATTGAAACGGCTGCATGTTGTACTACAAGGAGAACAATGATAAAGACATACATTTTCTGTCACGAGGACCGGTACAAATGTCATGACCTGCACCCGCTTTTTGGATACGAGTTCGTAGCTAAGTCCAGCCTACATTGCAGTATCTGCGGTAGTACACTGTCTAGGTCTCAATGCCAGTCTTAAATACAATAAAACAAATCTAATTGCTCATTCACAATAATTATTTTATTTATAATTTCAATAATATAAAAAATTGCTAAATATATAAATACAAGAAGTGTATACTCTATCTAGAATCTATGATCGGCCTTCAAGATCTCTATCTCCACCTATATGGTCTATAGCGCAAAAGTAGGAAACATGCCAAGTCACCTGCAACGATCCAGTCAGGAAAGGAGCAAAGTACAACCCTATTATATTTATGTAATTTAATACAAAATAAACTAGTCAATAGAGATGCAATAGAAAATAAGGAAATATTTGGATGAACTAGAAACGATAAACAAGTACAAGAAATCACTAGCATGAACAAGTATGAATAAGACAACTGAATCATGAACATTAAAGACTAATGGACAGTGTGCATTTGAAATACCTTTCGACATGTGAACAGCTGGCTAATACAGCACATAATAGATGACTACCATTCAGTATTGGTACGGCTAACCCATACGGAAGGTGTATGACTTAGCTATCATTCAGTAAATATTCATTCGGGTTTGTTCATATATCTAGTGGCATTTTTCCTCCCGACTCAATAAATAGTCAATAAATGAGCAATGATACAATCAAGTCCTACCGTGTCACAATCTAGGTACTCAATGAAATACAGCAAAAGATAGCATTATAATGTAAGAAGCACATATAGCAACAGTGTACTTGCCTCAAGTTAAGTTGTAGTTGTTGTGTGACATGATCATGTTGGCACAAAATAGGTCAAAAGCTAAAGTCATAATTGGTTCGAAGAGATAATAATGTCGAGATCCATACCATCCAATGATTTTTAGATAAGTCCAATATAGAGAAACTCCAAAGTCGTCGTTATGGCTAATCATTACCAAATCGATGAATTATCGGTCAAATCTGAGTTCAACGAATAAAATAAAATATTACACAAACTTATGAATTTTTAGAAAAATTAAATATTGTAGATGTTTGTATTAGCTTTCCAAAACTTCAAACGGATCGCAAAATAGAGTTCGGGATCTCCCGAAATCCCAAAAACAATGCGACACATCAATTTTTGGACAACCAACACTCAAATAAATCTCCAGAAATTCACGTGAATAATTATAGAAAATAAAATTTAGATTGGAAAGCTAACCTCGATATAGTTCTAACAAAAAATGGAGGTAAAACGGAGTCCGGAGTTGGTCGCAACGGCTTCTCGAAATTGCTATAGCTTCAAAAAACGAGACTGAATTTATGAAGAATTTTAGCCTATATTAGATAAAAAAAAAAGAATAAAATTTTGGAAAAAAGAATATGGGAGATAACATAGGTTCAGTAGGTTTATATAAAGGATAGTCATTACTTAATCAGTATTAGATTGGATGGGTTTTGGATTTGGGAGAAGAATAAGGACTCCTTAAATAGATGGAGATTGACTCATAATTTTCTAATTTGGAAGGGTCAAGAATCTAATGAATAAATATTTCCATTAAATTCAAATCAAATTATTCACAAAACTATATGGATCAAATCTCAATCCATAATTGATCATAACAACAATTGGGTTTGTGGAAAAAAAAACAAAGGGAGGCTTCCCTTTATATAGGAGATGGGAGATTTCCTAAATAAGGAAGGATTAGACTCAATGAATTAAATCCTTCCATGAATTAAATTAGATTTGATCTAATCTCAATCCATAATTAATCACAATAATATTAATTTAAAATAACATCTAATATTTTAGATAATCTTTAAAATAGATTTCATAAAATCAAATACCAAAAATATTGATAAGAATAATTCAAATATTCCTAAATGCATATTTTCATAAATACAAGTCTCATCTAAAATAATATAGCAATAAATTAAGAATAAATCTAATTATAATTTAGAATTGACCACATCGAATCCAATAATATCTAATAATTCAATAATATTTAAAACTAGATTTTTATAAATATAAACTTAAACATAATTGATAATAGAAAATTAATTTGTTTAAAAGTATATCTTTTTATAAAAACAAAATCAATTTCTAAAAAAATATTTTGACAAATCCCTTTGTCAATACAATATCTCTTATAAGATTTAAAAAAAATTAATTTTTCTAACTAGAAAATTTAAAAAAATAAAAAATAAAAATAAATAAAAAATAAATAAATAAAATTCGTTAAGTGGGCTTCCAAATCTACCAATCGTAGAAAAAATTTGTCCTTAAAATTTCAAAGGATACAAATAGGCACGATTAAGAATATAATCAAGAAATGATACGATTAACGATCAAAATAGGTTTAAAAGATTACTAGGAAACCTAATATTGATATGAAAATAAAAGATAAGAAAGAAAGGTTCAAGAAAGGAAAAGATAAGAACTAAATCAAATTCAAGTGAGGGTGCATGAAATTGCGAACAATGAAAATCATTAGTCAGATGCCAAAAAGGATGTAGTCTCTATAATATTCAAAAATCGTAAGCATATCCAAAGTTATTTACCGAGAATTTATTTCTAGCCAGTATACATCTGGCTGCAGTAAACCCTTGGTTGCACAACTTAAATAAGAATACGGTATCGAATGCTCTATCAACTCTATCTAATATTGACATAATAACTCAATGATCAGATTAGGACAACTAGATATAGTTTTAATATTATTCGATAACGTACGCTTACTTAAAATTACTTCAACTTAGTGGTCACACCTTGCCAGTACGCTGCTGGCTATAGTGAACCTACGATCTCCATAATTTAAATAAATAAAAACAGTGCGCATATACGTTGCCATTGTAAATCATTGAAAATTATTCCAACTATATCCATAAGAATTTCAAAAGAATTTCTAAAAATTCAAACAAGTCGATCATGATAGAAAAAATGTAAGTAATTGTCCTTGAAGTGAAAGAATCAATTTTGAAAATCAAAGGATCGATTAGGAAGAAAATGATCAAAGACGAGAGAAATATAAATCATATATATCTTGAATTTCAAAAAAAAAATGACTCAGAATAAATATATGGATAATTGAATCAAGTTAGGCACAAAACTCAATAGATGGAAATAGAATATTGACTCTTAAAAAAAATTACTATGGCCAATGGGAATTAAATATAGACTTCACGATAGGATGATAATGATTAGAGAAGAAAAATAAGATTGCACAAATGATGAAGATTAGGAATCGAATCCTAGGAAGTCCTAATTTACCAAGCGAATAGTCTACCCCCTTTTGATCCTACCATCGTGTCGAAATACAATAGTACATTCCTCTAGAAAAATTACTCAAGTTGTCTAATAGGGTTTAGAATTCAAATAAATCCTTGGTTAACTCATATGGCCTAGTTTAGCAACCTTAACTACCCAGCAGTTAAATAAAATAACGAGTTTCCTAGTCCTAGTCATTGTCCTAAAAATTAAATCAATCCTAATTTTGAATGAGCATTTCCTAGTCGTAGGCTCGCTGTAGTACAACTAATGTAGGTACTACTGCGAGTTCGCAAAATTTTGAAAAAATAGACCTGTATGGGCCAACAAAAAAATCGATCACGACCTGTACCTACTTTTCGGATACGAGTTCGTAGCCAAGTCCAGCCTACACCACAGCATCGGCGATAGTACGATGTCTAGGTCTCAATAACAATCTCAAATACAACAAAACAAATCTAACTGCTCATTCACAATAATTATTTTATTTACGATTCCAATTATACAAAAAACTGCTAAATATATAAATACAAGAAGTGTCTACTCTATCTAGAATGTAAGGTCGGCCTCCAAGATCTTTACCTCCACCTGTATTGTCTATAGCACGAAAGTAAAAAAATATGTCAAGTCACCTATAACGATCCAGTCAGGAAAGGAGCAAAGTACAACCCTATTGCATTTATGTAACTTAATACAAATAAGCTAGACAGTAGAGATGCATTAGAAAATAAAAAAAACATTTTGATGAACTGGAAATGATAAATAAGTACAAGAAATTACTAGCATGAACAAGTATGAACAAGACAACTGAATCATGAACATTAAAGGCTAACAAACAGTGTGCATTTGAAATACCTTTCGACATGTGAACGGCTGGCTAATACGGTACATCATAGATGACTATCATTCAGTATTGGTACGGCTAACGCATACGTGAGGTGTATGACTTAGCTATCATTCAGTAAACATTCATTAGGGTTCGTTCACATATCTACTAGCATTTTCCCTTCCGACTCACTAGACAATCAATAAACGAGCAATGACACAATCAAATCCTACCATGTCATAATCGTGCCACAATCTAGATACTCAATGAAATACAGTAAAAGTTAGCATTATAATGTAAGAAGCACATGTAAACCCCCTAAATTTTTACTACGATTTTTTTAAACAAATTTTTGGTATTGATTTTTGTTTTTCATATTTGAGAGGTAGTATATTTTTATATACAAAAGGTTTTATTAAAAGATTTTTCATATAGAAAATAAGTATATTTTTAAAACAACATAAAGTAAATATTTTGATTTATTGCATCGTGTCATAATTGGCAAACTTATATTGTAGAAATAGTAATTTAGAAAACTATGTTTTATGAAAATATTCTATTTGCGAGGTACATGAAATTTAATTTCATGTATATTTTAGTTTTCAAAAACTTATAGAAATTATTTTATTCATTTGCAAAAAGGTATCTCAAATATTTAAATAATTATTTTGATTTTCAAAATTATTTAATTATTATTTTTATTTATTATTTCAAGATAATTTGAAATTGTTTATTTAAACTAAATTATTTATGGTAACCTAATTTAGGATTTGATCTATTGAATTTCATTTTTTAAATAGCCTTAAATAAAGGATTGGATTTATCTAGATCTAAATGGAATTTGGATTTGAATGAAATGGTTTTTGAACGAACTAAATTAAAAGATGGAATTATCCATCGGGTTTTAAAATTTCTAATCCTTATCCAACTAGTAGCTTCTACCTCCTACATAAGGAGAGGCTTCGTGTTCTTTTTTTTCTATAATTTCACAACCCAAATTTTCCCACCACAACCAAGGTGTCATGCATAGTGTTCTTACCGTCTTTTTCTTTTCCATTATATTTTCTTTTACAATTACAAATATTTTCTCTGTGTCTGCGCCCCCCCCCCCCCCGAATACGACGACAACACCACCCGACCACAAAATGCTGGCACCCTCCCCGACCTCTTCTACTAGCATCCAAAATGCCCGACTGCCACTCTCTCTCCTCTTCGTTGAAACCTCCATCACCACCAGCCCATAACCACCATTACCGCTACCATCACCACAACGTTCATTGCTCTGACCCCTACAACCACCGGCCTGCTGCTAACACCACCGAGCACCACCAACCTGGGTCGACGGCACATCAACATTGCGGTCATTTTCTTCCAGTACTGCCAACACCCGGCCCCTACACGATACAACCCCTGAAACTATCGCCTCGACTTCCATACAAGCCTAACCACCCCCGTCGCTTGGCTGAGCGCTATAGAGCTGCTTTTCATCGTTCTTTTCGACCTTCGTACCCTATCTTCACCAACGCTGCCACCATTTTCCCCTTCCTCCCCCATAACACAGCCAACCACCGAGCCCGGTGACCCAAACCCTGAGGCTGCCACCCGCTGCCACAGTTCGACATCACCTTCGGTACTCCGGCTAATAGTTTCGGCCAACCGCCGTCTCTCTCCATCGTTCCTCGCGTCCACCCGACCAGCAAAACCACCACACCAAAATAGAAAAAAAAAGGGCAAAACCCTCACCTCTACCGCTGCCCCCACAAGCTTCCCCACCGAGATCCGAACGGTGTCCCTCCTATCCAGACCGTTCGTAGCCTCCGTCGTGCCCAAGCATGCTGCCGCGGCCATCTTTGCGCTGCTGCGCGCCTCCAGCATCTCCACCTGTGTCCGAATTCCCCGCCCTAGCCATGGCCGGTGTCTGCCCTCCGACATACGTTCCGCTCTGGTAAACCCTCTGCCTCTCTCTTCGTACTTCCCATCGCTTTCTCTCTCTCTCTATTTCTCTTTCTCTCTCTCTCTCTCTCTCTCTCTCTCTCTATCTCTCCCGCTTTCTCCTTTCTCTTTTCCTAAATAGAAAATGAGTTGTTCCTTTGGTCAGCCTATCTCGAATAGAGAAAGAGACAGCTCCCTCATAAAAAAAAGAAGAGTAACAGCAGAGTTAGTCGAGTTTTCTTTGAGTCTTATTATCATTTTCGTTACATTATTATTATTATTATTATTATTATTATTATTATTATTATTATTATTATTATTATTATTATTATTATTATTATTATTATTATTATTATTATTATTAATGTTGTTGTTTTTAGTTTGTTTTGTATCATAAGTATTAGATGACTAATTGATATTGCTATCTTAGTATTCATGTTCGAAGTATAAATATATTAACAAACTTAGAGTTTTCAGTTAACAAGATTTCTTTTAGATTTTGTATGTATCTAAAAACATATTTTGATTAATAAAATCTAGTTTCAAATATTATAAATATTTCTATAAAAAATAGTATACGTAGAATTTACTAAATTCCCTTTTCGATCATCATCATTAATTATGACTAATCATTCACTAATATTCTTTCATGAATTTGGATCCACGACTATGGCTATCGAACAAAATAGGACTTGTCAGATCATCACACCACATCAGGCGTCACACCAGGCATGATATATTGCCATATTTACTACTTATATGATTTGCATATTCACTATTTAGTTCATGTATGTTTACTATTCATCTAATTTCTCCAGCTGCATCATTATTACTGTTTATAGTTTCCTTACTGTGCTTCCAGTTAATATGATGCTTATATGTTAGTCATAGTTCATTGCATATTTTTTCATATGAATCTAGAGTTAAGGGAATACCACTCGTTTAGTGTATTTCATAAACTTTAACACAGATGTGCCACGAGATGTGTGAGTTGTGAGAACATATAGACTCCGGACTTGTGTGTTGGCTGATTACTGATACGTATGGGACGTGCGTTAGATCTAACTGTCAATTAGATGCATGTTAGAATACTTGGTAGCTAGTAGAGGTAAATGGTCGTAGATGCAACTTAGAGAGGTGCATCGGGTGGGAAGAACATTTATTTATCGGATGGGCTACTATTACACTTTTCTTGTAACTCGGAAGCTCCGCTAGAGATACGTGTAAGCTTACCCTCTTAGGTTGGCCACTCACGTTATTGAAACGTTATGCGCTTGGTCACTGGTGCCCAAATGGGGACTATACCGGATCTTATTTATAGCCAGAAGTACCCATACGACTAAAGGTTTGTTCATAATTGCATGAACACCATAGAACGGTTAGGTGGCCCAAGTTGGTGTCATGTCACTTTACTTTTACTTGTGACTTTGTGGTATATTTTATATTTAGTTTATATGGCATATTCTTCCTATATCTTGTTATCTCTCTCTAAGGACCTGGTGAATTCTCCAGGTGTGCTCTTGTGACTTTTTGTAGGTGTTCTAGCCAAGGCCGTGATCTTCTCCATTCTTTTAAAGATGATTCCATTTGGGATCGTCTTTGCTTCGCTTGACAATTTCTTTCATTTTGATGTATTTCTTCTCCTTTAAAAATAGTTGGTAGTGAATTTGTCTCCACCCAACGTCTTATACAAAATAATAATTCATAGTTAATTTTATGATATATTTATTTTATTTTTTTGTGGATTAGATTAGTTGTCATGGTTTACTGCATTTTACAGCTTACGTATATTTATATACGGCTGGCATGTCTACGTTTCTAGTCCTACGTATTTTGGGACTGGATACTACATATTTTTGTGGTAGCCCATGCAGCTCGAGTTAACCATTTCGGTTATATTACTGTACCGAACAGGCCTGCATATAGGATTAGAATCTAAGAATCTCATCCACATACTTGATCTCCTTTCTTGACTCCACATTTCGAACTCTCGTTTGCCTTCCTTGTCTTGCATCATGTTTGAACTCTTTCCACCGTAATCGTTACTTCTCATGCTTAATAGTGGTTAGGAAGACGACTACACTAGTATATGCTCATAGGTCAAACACATGGCTAGAAGGATTACAATACCAATTATTATGCATTAGAGGTCCTATTTGAGTTAAAAAGGCATTTTATACTTTAAGGACCTAGGAACCCTATTTTCCTAAGGATTGGTAAATTCTAAGTTGGGTAGTAGCAATAAATAAAATTTTATTTTGAGACTACTAGGTGGTATACATAAGAGGATTGATGGAATCTATAAAGGATTGAGAAAAACAAATTGATTTTTATTTTTGAAGGTTTTAGAAAATATTTATGATTTATTGGAATATGAAATCAATTTGAGAAAAATCGAAAGTTTTTAAATTGTGACATATGTTTACGGTTGATAAGTGTATTAGAATTTGAGTTTAAGTTTGCATTGATATTGATTTGGATATGCTAAGGGTTTATCTCAAAATTATTTGAGAGTTTTGAATTTTTAAAGTTATAATTTTGTTAGACGGCCTCAATTAACTAGATAATTTGGAAGTTTAGTTTGTGATGCATTTTGAGAAAGAAAAAAATATTGTGGTATGATAAAAGTTTATTTTGAGATTGATTAGAGTTTGAACCCTGAAGTTACAATTTGGCTTGACGATCTAAAATGACTAAAGATTGTAGTAGTTTATTTCAAGATTTGAAATACACATTAAAGATCTTTCTAGAAATTCAAAGTTAAAGATTGGACTATATATCTTGATAGGAAACCAAGAGTAACATGATGCCATCCTAATGAATGATAGTTGTATATACAAGTGTAGTTATTCATCGACCAAGCTATGTGATTATATCTTCATCTTACTTACTCGACCTTCGCTCAACCCTAGATCTATTGTCGTGACCTTCCAACCATTTGAAACTGGAGAGTGATTAGAACCGTTTCCTTGACCGTACCCTAACCTAGAAGACTTATCTTCTCTATAGGAACCATGTCTCACGAGTCTCTAACCTATTTTATATGGATCTACTTGATTCCTTAACATCCTTTACTTTGTGTTTTATCTTAATTACTTCACCCTTACCCTTTTATTTTCGTGCGATAACCTAGTAGCTCTCAATCACTTCCCAAAGCATACCACAACCATTGAACCTAACCGAATTTCCCACCCTATTGTTCTGCATTTCTCTTTGAAATTTTTTATTCCTCCGCAAATTATGCAAACCTTGTTTCTTACGATTTTGTTATGCGAATGTGAAAATTGGATCATGATACACTTTGGGTAGAAAGGGATTAGAGTAGAAAGCCCCATAGATTAGTGGTATGATTGTGTGATTAGGAGGCACGAGTTGAAAAGTGCTATTAAATGGAATTAAGAGAGGTGATATTAAGTTTTGATGAGATGGGATGTTCAAAGGATAGTATAATTGTGATTGACAAAAAGGTTCGAGATTACTCAAACATTGAAGAAGGATTTTATTTTGGTGCTTGTGGATAAATTTTGTAATGATAAGCGAGTAAAACAATTCTAGTAAGAAGATTTTGACTTGACTTTGAAAATAGATTGAAGGTTTTTTTTTTCAATTTTGAGGAAATTGTATCTTGAGGAATTATATCTATAGGTTGGAAAAAGAAGGTGAGCGGTTTATAGAAGTTTTGGACTTATCGAGTTCCACTATGAGATATAGAAAAAAAAAATTGGTAAATAAAATTATAAGGAAATGAGGAATTGAATAAAGAAAAGGGAAATGAGTTTTAAGGAAGAAAAAAAAATTGGAATACAAACTTAAGGAAAAATGACGAGTTGTATAGAAAGGCATGAGTGATTATGTTAAAACACGAAGTCGAGGGTTACGACAATATCAAACAAAGTTAGATTTTGAATATTGAGTTATGGTTCAACATAGAGATCGAGGAAGTTATTGTCTATTCATGAGGTGGCACGTCTATAGGATAAATATTAATGTTGATCAAATCTAGATGTATATTGGTTGTCATGCATGTGATCATCTCCTAAACTTTGATTATTTTGTTATCTAAAACGTATCATTGAAATCCGCTTATGATGCCTTGCTTGAATTTTGATCATGTTTTCTTATCTAGAAACTCGTACACCCCCTTAAGCCTACCTACCCTAGTTATTCCTAAATTTCGAGGACGAAATTCTTGTAAGTTTGGTAGGATGTAGACCTCCTAAATTTTTACTACAATTTTTTTAAATAAATTTTTGGTATTAATTTTGTTTTTCGTATTTGTACGTCACATGCGAGTATGTATATGCGAGGAAGTATATTTTTATGTACACAAAGGTTTTATTAAAAGATTTCTTCATATAGAAAATAAGTCTTTTTTTAAATAATATAAAGTAATTATTTTGATTTATTGCATCGCATCGTGATTGGCAAACTTTATTTATTATTATAAAAAAGCTAGTTATTTTATTGTACAAATAGTAATTTAGAAAAACTATGTTTTATGAAAATATTCTATTTGCGAGGTACATGAAATTTAATTTCATGTATGTTTTAGTTTTCAAAAACTTATCGAAATTATTTTATTCATTTGCAAAAAGGTATCTCAAATATTTAAATAATTATTTTAATTTTAGAAATTATTTAATTATTAAAGATAATTTGAAATTGTTGATTTAAGCTAAATTATTTGTGGTAATCTAATTTAGGATTTGATCTACTGAATTTGATTTTTAAAAAGCTTTAAATAAAGGATTGGATTTATCTAGATGTAAATGGAATTTGGATTTGAATGAAATGGTTTTTGAACGATCTAAATTAAAAGATGGAATTATCCATCGGGATTTAAAATTTCTAATCCTTATCCAACCAGGAGCGTCCATCTCCTACATAAGGAGAGGCTCCTTGTTCTCTTTTTCCTGTAATTTCACAACCCGAATTTTCCCACCACAACCAAGGTGTCATGCATCGTATCTGTGCTTCCTTTCTCTTCCATTATATTTTCTTTTACAATTACAAATATTTTCTCCGTGTCCAACCCCTCGGACACGACGATAGCACTACCAGGCCACAAAACAGTAGCACCGTCCTCGACCTCTTCTACCAGCATCCAAAACACCCGACCGCCACCACCTCTCCTCTTCGTTGAAACCTCCATTACCACCAGCCCATAACCACCATAACCGCTACCATCACCATCATCATCACCACAGCGTTCGCCGCCCTGACCCCTGTAACCATCGACCTATTTCCAACACCACCGAGTACTACCACCGTGGGTCGACGACCCATCACCATTGTCGTCATTTTCTTCCAGTGATGCCCACACCCGGCCCCTGCTCGGTGCAACCCCTAAAACCATCGCCTCAACTTCCATACCAGCCTAACCACCCCCATTGCTTCGTCGAGCGCCGCAAAGCTGCTCCCGTCATTTTTACCAACCTCCGTACCCCATCTTCACCAATGTCGCCACCGCTTTTCCCTTCCTCCCCAATGACCCAGCCAACCACCGAGCTCGGTGACCCAAACCCCGAGGCCGCTTCCCGCTGCCAGAGTTTGCCATCACCTCCGCCACTCCGGCCAATAGTTCCAGCCAACCCCATCTCTCCCCCGTCGTTTCTTCCGTCCACCCGACCACCAAAACCACTACCCCAAAACAGAAAGAAAAAAAAGGGCCAGAACCCTCATCTCCACCGCTACCCCCACGAGCTTTCCACCGAGATCTGAGCGGCGTCCTTCCCGCTAAGACCATTCGCAGCCTCCATTGCGCCCAAGCACGCTGTCGTGACCTTCTTCACGCCGTTGTACGCCTCCAGTATCTCCATCGGTGACCAGATTCACTGCCTTAGCCACCGCCGGCGTCTGCCCTCCTACCTATATTCCGCTCCGGTAAACCCTCCACCTCTCTCTCCTTGCTTCTCATCTCTCTCTCCCCCTCTTTCCTTCCTCTCTTCTTAAATAGAAATTGAGTTGTTCCTTTGGTCAGCCTCTCTCGAATACAGAGAGACAGCTCCCTTATAAAGAAATAAAAGTAACAGTAGAGTTAGTCGAGTTTTCTTTGAGTCTTATTATCGTTTCTGTTATATTATTATTATTATATATTATTATTATTAATGTTGTTTTTAGTTTGTTTTTGTATCATAAGTATTAGATGATTAATTGATATTGCTATCTTAGTATTCATGTACGAAGTATAAATATATACAAATTATTATTATTTATTTTTATTATTATGTTTGATACTATTATCTATAGTTTTATTTAAAAATATTATGATTATTATTAATATTATTAATAAATTATTATTTTGGTATTTTATCATGGTTATCATTAGATATAATAATCTTTTCAAATGTGTTTTGTAAAATAAATATATGTACACAATTATATATAAATATTATATTTTGTCTTGTATTCCAAAATATGGTTTTAAAGCCCTAAATAATTTTCCAGATTACTAATATTTATCTAAATTATTTTGACTAATAAGAAATAGATTTTCTCTATAATTATATGTTGACAAACTTAGAGTTTTCAATTAACATATTCTTTTAGATTTTGTATTTATCTAAAAACCTAATTTGATTAATAAAATCTAGTTTCAAATATTATAAATATTTCTAAAAATAGTATACGTAGTTTTTACTAAATTCCCTTTTCGATCATCATCATCATTGATCATGACTAATCGTGAACTCATATTCTTTCGTGAATTCGGACCCACGACCATGGTTATCGACAAAATAGGACTTGTCAGATCATCGCACCATATCAGGCGTCAAACCAGGCAAGATATCTTTCCATATTTACTGCTTATATGATTTGCATATTCATTGTTTAGTTCCTGTATGTTTACTGTTCATCTACTTTCTCCAGCTGCATCATTAATATTGTTTATAGTTTCCTTTCTGTGCTTCCAATTAATATGATGCTTACCTGTTAGTCATAGTTCACTGTATATCTTCCAATTAATATGATGCTTACCAGTTAGTTTATAGTTTCCTTATCGTATGGGCCACTATTACACTTTCTGAGCACATAGAGTGAAAAGATCAAGTATCCAGTCAGTCTATCATCAATCAGATTTTGAAGTCTCGGTTGGCTTTTGTCAGTAAGAAGAGAACTCATAATGGATTTATAACCCAGAATATTTGTTGGAGATACGGGTATGCTTACCCTCTCACGTTGGCCACTGACATTATTGAAACATTATGCGCTTGGTCACTGGTGCCCAAGTGGGGACTATACCGGATCCCATTTATAGCCAAAAGTGCCCGTGAGACTAAAGGTTTATTCTCAATTGCATGAACACCACAGAATGGTTAGGTGACCCTAGTTGATGTGATGTCACTTTACTTTTACTTGTGACTTTTGTTTGCCATTGATTATCAAAGAACAGAACAGTTTTATGGGAGGACTGAACATTAATTCACAATTACAAACTTGCTCGTACAAAGGGAGCCTAGGAACAAAACCTAGAAAAAGTAATCTAAGTACAATTGTTTAATTTGGATTCTGGGAGGTGACGGTAGAGGCTCGGGAAAGCGCTATCAACTCTGCCTTACTCCTTGGACGATCGAACGCGACCTCGGCTCCGACGAAGAAATGCTCTATATATGTCTTTGTTGCTCTGTGTGTGTACAAGGGAATAGCACCTTGCTATTTATAAGAATTTGTGATGAGTGGGGTGTACAGCCACGTGACCACATTCTAGTAATTGCGCCTTGAGAAGTAGGCAGTTGGGGATTGGTTAAGATTAATCTTTATCTGTTTGTTGCAACAAATCTGGGCTGTTATGTTGGTTGAAAATAAATCTGAACTGCTATGATCTGTTGGTTGCAATAAATCTTATTTGTTAAGACTTAGTCAACTTCTGCCACGTGTCCCAACTGCCACTAGGTTGCGATCAGCATGAAGGACTGTACCCCTGATTGAGTCGCATGAGAGCAGTCTCATGACTGAGCCGCATAAGGGTGGCCTGACATCCGAACCGCATGAGGGTAGCCTCACAACCGAGCCGTATGAGGGTGGCCTCACATCCGAGCCGCATGAGGGTGGCCTCACAATCGAGCCGCATAAGGGTGGCCTCACAATCGAGCCGCATGAGGGTGGCCTCACAACCGAACCGCATGAGGATGGCCTCATATCCGAGCCGCATGAGTGTGGACTCACAACCGAGCCGCATGAGGGTGGCCTCACAACCGTGCCGCATGAGGGTGGCCTCACATCCGAGCCGCATGAGGGTGGCCTCACAACCGAGCTGCATGAGGGTAGCCTCACAACCGAGCCGCATGAGGATGGCCTCACAACCGAGCCGCATGAGGGTATCCTCACAAAGATTTTTTTAGAATTTGTAAACTGTGCTAGCTATCACAAAGATTTTTTTGTCTTTTAATGAGCATGTCGCGTCTCTTCTTTATGTCAGAGCCATCATTGCTGTCACTTTGTGTCAGAGCATTTAATGGCCAGCTGTGCGGAGTAATTATGGCCAGCTGTATCAGCCTATTTTGAACCGCATAGGGCCACGTGGCTCCTTCTGAGCCGCATAAATCTTTTTGAGCCGCATGCGGCTCTGAAGGATTTTTGGGTCACATGAGACCACCCCAGTTCTGAGCCGTATGGAGTTTCTGGGCCACATAAGAATTTATTATTCTTTTCCATGCTTCTACAAGACCCCCTTCAAAGTTTTCAATTTATAAAAATTGGAATACTTTGAATAAGAAGCATGGGTATGTCCGCATAAGCTTCTCTGGCCGCATAGGCTTCTTTGGCCGCATAAGCTTATCCGACCGCATAGGTTTCTCTGGTCGCATGCTGGTCTTCGTGCCACGTAAGTGTCTCATTAATTGCACTTTTTGGATAGGATCCCAAGAGTCGGCATTAAATATTTAGATTTGCCTTGATGATTATGAGCATCCTTTTTTGCATGAAAGGGGATAGAATCCCAAGGGTCGGCTTTATCTTCTATGCAGCACTAAACCCGAAGCGTCTATCGTTCACACACCCTTGTTAGCCTATAAATAAGAGTAATTTTTGAAAAGAAAAGTTCTTTACTCTCTTTGCTCTCTTCTTTCTTCAAACTTTTGTGCCCTAGTCGCCGTCTCTTCTTCTCCTTCGACCATCAATGGCTCCCAAGACTTCCTCTAGTACTGCAGCGAAGGGCAAAGGAGTTGTCTCCTCGTCAGCGATCCCAGTTCACCCAGACGTTCATCCTGCCATTAACGGTAAGAATGTTTGGGAGAAAACTTGTATGGATTTAAATCCTAACCATGATGGCTTGTCACATGTTTTATGCGCAGGCTTTTGGCATATAATGCTCTCTTCGTCTTCATTGTGCTGTATGGGACGCATGAACGTCTTATGTCTGAACCACATAGGGCATGCCTCATGTCCGAGCCGCATAAGAGTCGTCATGTTGCTGCCTAAGCAGTTTATGAACCGAACCGCATGAAGTCTCACTAAACAGAGCTGCATGAGCTCTTATGAATTGGGCCGCATGAACCCCCGCCAAACAGAACCGCATAAGCTCTAATGAACTGGGCTGCATGGAGTCTCACCAAACAGAGCCGCATGAGCTCTAATGAACTGGGCCGCATGAACCTCCGCCAACTAGAGCCGCATAAGCTCTAATGAACTGGGCCGCATAAAGACCCATCTAATCAGAGCTGCATAAGCTCCTATAAAATAGGCCGTATAAAGACCCACTTAATCAGCGCCGCATAAGCTCCTTTAAGCTGGGCCGCATAAAGACCAACTTAATTAGAGCCGCATAAGCTCAAAACACACTAAGTATTTTTCTCTGGCCATCTTCTGACTCCTTTCTTTTGTCTTTTTTTAGTGAAATTGCCAGTCAATCCTGTGGGAGAACTTCTAGTAGGTCACGCCCAATCTGCTGTGGGTATGAGGTTCGACCACATAGTTGATTATGTGTCAAACCAGTTTTCCAAGGATGAACCCGATGAGAGGCTGAGAGATATCAAGAACCAGTCCTTCTTCTTTCTCTCGGGTATGATGAACTCGGGGAAATTAGGCAGCCAACACCTGAAACCTACATTTCTCTTTGGGGATGCCCTGACTGTGAAGAACCCCAATGTTTTGGACATATCTGAAAGTTGGAGTTTTTTTTCTGATGGGATGGCGATCCACATTCCTCAGATGGAATGCAACTTCCCACTGTCATGGTTCAACATGCTGCCAATAGACAGGAAGATGGTGGATTCCTTGACTCCGAGCCGACACAAAATATTTGTGGGTGATATTCACTATAACAGAAACTTGGGATCGGTAGTCGCGACCAGGATACCGATCAGCTGCTATGTGATAGGGTTGGCCCCAGCTAGTTTTTTAAATGTACAGGGTCCCAACTTCAGGCTCTCTCAAGCTGACACATTTATGAATCAGCTTGCTCAGAAGGGGTCCTACCCCATTGGTCGGTTGGCGCTGCTGAATTGGATAAACCCCATCCCTTCGTGGACCAACTTGACCATGTAGATTTTACAAACATACGAGAATCTCCTCCGCGAGATCGGCTTGTATCATGCCATTCGGGGCACCTGTTATGGTTTGCCCATAAACAAGAAGCTCTTCATGGCACTTTTTGAAATGTACAACCACAGAACGGTGACCTTCTTTACACCATGAGAGAAGATGGGACTCGCTCACCACGAGATGCGTAAAGTCCCCAGGATGCCCTGGAGAAATAAAGTCTTCGAAGTGTACACTCCCACGAACGAAGAGTTCGAAGAGTTGGAGCAGAGGTTCCCGGGCTTTGTTGCTGTCTATCGGGAATTGTTGTGTCACCACAGCACGTGCCAGCAGATGTCGAAGAAAAAGAACGACAGCTCGGAAGGGAATCTTCCTCACACAAAGGCCTAGCTCACTTACCTTTTTAAGCTCGGCGCCTCAGGCCGGGTTTCTCCCCGAAGTCTTCGAACTCAGAAGGAGGTGCAGGACCAGGTGTCAACCACCAAGAGGGTAAGAACCACAGGTGACAGATTCGGGAGTCAATCTGACTCTTTTGCTTATTTTTTTCAAGACACTCAGCAGTTGTCCAAGAAGGCTCTTCTTGCAGGATTTCTGATGGTGTGGCTACGAAATTGCATAGTTTCGGGAGGGGCTGGTTCTATTGAGAGAATTAGCCGTAACTTTATCCTTCCTACGGTGAAGCTAGTCTTTGGGGCCCGACTAGCTCTCCTCCCTGCCATGGTGTGCAGCATACATCGCGGCCTCCGCACTTTTTCGTCCAAGGTCATTGCCCGTGATACGGCAAAAGACTTTGAACGGATCGAGCTTCCCTATCATTATCTGATGGGGTGGCTGTTGATGCACTGCCAGTCTTTGATGGGGCCTGGCCCAGAAGATATTGTAACTGCAGATGATGCCTTCATCTTCCGGTATCGCCGTATGCCTTGGGAGTGTTGTACCATGCCAGCCTGTCGAATGGCGCTGGCGCGAGTGAATAGTACACCTTCTTCGTGTCTCTCCCTCCTTTTACAGATAAAGAAGTGAATGGCGTACATCTTGATGGTACTGGGCCCCCCACCTCTTGTCTGATAAGATACTCCTCTGGTTGTAGAACATTCGTCCTGCATACCTGGTATATCGTAACCGCAACTCTGTCTTCCTGGAGCCTTACTTGCACAATTGGTTCGCCCAACAGTTTGGGTACAGTCAGCTGTTTCTGGACAATCCCAGCCCCAGCCTGGGTTTTGAGGGCAGTGTCCTAGACGATATCAGGGCTTGGCACTACTAACACGGTTCACACCCATACCAGCTTCTCTATGCCTGATGTTAAGGAGCCAGGGCAGATTTTGTATATGGCAGCTCTGTACCATGTTATGGTGAACAAGCCCCTTATCGATTTTGAACCAAGTACCAGTTTTATAGTCGATACTGGTTTGGAGGAGAAACCAAAAGGGTCCAAGACGAGGACGAAGCAGGGGAACGCAGTTGAGGTATCGGACTCAGAGTCCACCAATGCAGACGAAGAGGATGACCCCGATAACCTACTACTTCCTCCTGCAGATAATGTGGTGGCAGATCAGCCTCCTATTGTATCTAGTCCTTCACGCAAGCAAAGCAGACGTGAATTTGCTGTTGGCGGCATAACTTACTCCCGAAAACGAGCCGCTATCAAGCCCCGCGGGCCAGTCATTCGGAAGAGAAACGAGGATGTTGATGCCGTTTCGGAGGTGAATCGAATTACAACCATCTTTTCTTAGCTCTTCTTTTCTGTATTGTGATCTAATCCTTCTCCTTTTTTTTGTGGGCGTCAGAAGGAGTGGACTCTCGAGAGCCGGCTACTGTCTCTGAAGTCGACCCGGCTCTAGCCACTTTAATTAGTGATATGAGTACAGAGATTATCTCCGCCGAGATTCTCCCGACGACGGCTGAGGTTCCTCCAGTTGCCAACGTCTCAACCCAGGGTGACATGGGCTCTACTGAACCCGTCCCCGAAGTTGCTGAATCCCAGCCGGGTGATGCTGACCCAATTGTGTCTACCTTCGGGGCGGCTGGGGCAGAGGAACCTACGGCATTTGGCTCAGATGTCGCTGGAGAAGAGGACACGATGGCTGTGAGTGAGCCTCCACCTCAGCAACCCTTCCCTGGTAAGCTGAGTCAAGTCTTGACTAGTGAAGAGGTTTATTTGCTCTATCTTCACATCCTTCAGGTTAAGCTGATCAATGGTTGCTTCGGACATACAGGTCATGTTCCTTCACCGCTGGCGATGGACATCGTCGAAGGAGAAGTCACCGGAGGGGATCCAGTGGAAGAAAGTATGCCTCCTCCTCCTTCAACTCATATCGAGGAGCCTCCTGCCGGTTCGAGTTCGGGAGTTCAGGCATTGGAACGGCCGGGATGGGAAGAAATGGTCCCTGCGCCCTCCTTGATCCATGTGGCTCCAGAGGTTGACCTTTTCGTCCTGCCAAGTCTCCAAATCCTTCGGGCGACAGAGGGGGAGATGGCCGCTATTCAAGTGTCCTATCATTCGGAACTTGTTTCCCTAGTGGCAGGGGCATCAAGTTCTGGTGCATCTTCTTCAACTCTGCCAACTACTCTTCCTTTGACGCCGTCTTCTTCGGAGGTTTTGGATGAATCGTCAAAGTACGTGGTTGACAGTTTCTACCGCCACCTGAAGTGAGGGATTGAGGCTGCCGTGGGGAGGGGAACATCCTTTGTACTGGCCCGTCAATGTATGCATGGCCAGATTGAACTTCTCATAACCCTCCCCGGTGGGGCAGGGATAGTCGAGCTTCTGGAGCCCAAGTTACTAGAAGCTGATCAGCTGGTGGCTCAGTATCGAGTACTGCGGCAAGTTGATCTGTCTTCAGCAATAGATCAGGAGCGTGCCTTTCTTTTAACTGCCATGGAAAAGGTAAGGATGGTACGGAAGACGTCTAAGCCCACTCGGATGTAGGACATCCGAGATTTGTTGCTGAAGTATGATCAATTAAACCGTAGTTGAGAGGAATGTATCGCTCGAAAAGAGGCCGCCTCTCGTGGGATAGCCGAGACCAAAGAGAAGATCCTCCAACTTCAAATAAAATTGGTTTCTTTGGAGTCTGAGCTATAGGCCTCGTGCGGAGACAATGAGCTAATCTTCCGGAAGACCGACAAGGTCATCCGAACCTCAGAAGCCTTGGAGCGTGCATTGAAGAGGCTAGAAGACGGCTGGCATGCACATGCGCATCTAGAGGATGCGGTGAAGCTGACGCAAGAGGCTGAGCGTCGGGCCATCCTGAGATTTGAGCGGTCGACGTCCAAACTGAAGGACCGGCTCCGAGAATTATGTGTTGTCGAACCATGATCGACTTTTTCCTTTCTTTCTTTATGTTTCTTCATTTTTTTGACAGGGACGTGGTCCCATAAAATGTAGTACTTTTGATTTCAATAAATGACTTTGTTTGTATCATCTTTTATCTGTCGTGCTTGTACTGCATCTTTGGTATTATGTGTTTGCCCCACTGGGAGCTTTTCTGTGGACCTATTACCCTTGGCATACCTTGGTTTTAGATACGGATCATAAGTTTGATAGGGATACCTAGAACAACTTTGCGGTAAGGTAGATATGGAAGTTCTTGGTATCGGGCGAAAGAATGCCATGGAACAGCTGGGTTCCAGAGGCATAAGATTGTGAGAAAAGAGGTACATGTACTAGAGAACCTAGTACAGCATTTGTGGTCAACTATGGACATTTGTGGTCAACTGTGGACATTTGTGGTCAACTGTGGACATTTGTGGGCCAATTATCCTTGGCGTAACCTGGGGTTTTTTTTTGGGTACGGATAATAAGTCGAGAGAAAACTAACATACTTGCTCAGAGGTAATGTGGACGTGGTAAACATGAGGGTTTTACAATGGAGTCTTCCTACTCAGAGGTAATGAGGACATGGCAGGAGTGGACTCTACGAAGGGTACATAGAATAACTCAGAGGTAATATGGACGTGGAAGTTCTACGTAAAGGGTAGTTTGCTTTCGATGGAGGTGAAACAACTCAGAGGTGACATCGACATGGTTGTTTCGGGAATTTTATGGATCTGTTACCCTTTTTATGCACTGAAAGTGCGGGTAATAGATCATGAGGAAAATGCTCTTTTAGGAAGAAAGTTCAGAGGTATGATCATACATGACTTACTACCCAGAAGATGTGATATAGATTCATTTGGAGTGACCAGAGTGTAAGTTCAGCAGTACCTAAGGGTACATAACTCAACAATCTGGTTGATTCGGCGGATGTCGTTTAGACATAGTATTTCTTCAGGAACTTGTCGTTGATGGGCATCATAAGCAAGTCTCCATTTTGCTTTGCGAGACGGTATGCACCATTGGAGAATACTGCCTCGATGATAAATGGGCCCTTCCACTTTGGTTGAAACTTGCCGACGGTTTTGTGAGTCATAACCATCGGCCTCCAAACTGCCAAAACGAGATTGCCCATTTGGAATGTTCTGAGTTTAACCTTCTTGTTGAAGGCTCCAAAGATACGGGCTTGATAAAGCTCGATTCGTTGTTGAGCTAGCAGGCACTTTTCATCTAAGGCCTCCAACTCTTACAACCGACGACGGTAATTATCATCCGTCGTCAATCGGTAAGTGAGGGTGACACAGAACGACAGGATTTGAGTCTCCAGTGGGAGAACTGCCTCACTTCTATACACCAAAGAGAATGGTGTGTTCCCAGTGGCCGTCCGTACTGTAGTACGGTACGCCCATAAGCATTCGTCAAGCTTTTTATTCCAGTCGTGTTTGTTTGAGGACATGAACTTCTTGAGAAGCTTGATTATAGTTTTGTTGAATGCTTCTGCCAAACTATTAGCCGCCGGGTTGTAGGGTGTTGATGCAACATTCTGGATCTGATGTTTATCGCAAAACCGATAGAAGGCGTGGCTTGCGAACTACGGACCATTGTCATGGATGATCCTTCGGGGTAATCCAAAGCGATAGATGACGTGATGCTTGAAAAAGCTGATTACGTTTAATGTCCTTACTTCTGCAAGCAGGACAGCTTCCGCACACTTGGAGAAGTAATCCGTAATTGCCAGTATGAAACGGTATCCTCTGGACGAAGGTAGAGTGATTGGACCAATAATGTCCATTCCCCATGCCTCAAATGGCCAGGATGCCACCGTCGGATGTAGGAATACGGATGGTTGATGTATGAAATCTATGTGGACCTGACAAGTTTTGTACTTTTTTGTATAGTCTATCGTATCTGCTACCATCGTGGGCCAGTAATAGTCCATCCGGCGAAGGCGGTGTTGCAGCTTTGGGCCAGGTAGATTGGCCCCACAAACGCCGTCGTGAGCTTTGCGTACCGCTTCTTTGGCTTCTGTATTTGACAAACACCGAAGCAGTAGTCCATCGTAAGATCGTCGATACAGCATTTTTGTCTCTGTGTCGTAGAAGAATCTGAGCGAACGTCTTCTGATAGAGGTGTCTTCTTTCGGGTTCTCTGGCAAGATACCACAGACTGCGAAGTCAATAAATATGAGCCTCCAGTCCTGTGTCTCATCGACCATCAGGGCAGAATAACTCTCAATAGATTAGACGTTGTTCTTAGGACAGACCAATTCACGGCCTATTATATCTACCAAGTGGTGAGTATGATTTGGGACCGCCAGAGAAGTAGCCAGTCCTGCTAAGGCGTCGGCTTCGATGTTCCGGAGTCTGGAAACATGTCCTATGAAGAATTCTTTCAGGGACATAATAATAGCGATTGCTATTTGATGATAGGGGATCATGTCTTCATGGCGAACTTCATATGAACCACGGATCTGATTGACGATTAACTATGAATCACCATATGCTTCCAGGTACTCTATCTCCAGCCCCTTCGTAAGTCGAAGGCCGATAACCAAGGCGTTGTATTCGGCCACGTTGTTTGAGCAGGGTTCTGTAAGGGAATACGCTCGGTTGATCACCAAGCCAGAGGAAGAAATCAGTACTACTCCGACCCCAGTGACGATGTTGCCCTTGGGCCCTGTTCTTGAAGCACCGTCGAAGAACATTCGCCAGACGGTATCATAGGAAGCCATGTTTAAGTTGGCGACTTCGTCCAGGATCTCTTCATATATTCTGGTTGACTCCGAACCTGGATGAGCTGCTAAAAAGTCTGCCAGAGCTTGAGCTTTAAAAGCCTTTTGTGGGATGAAGATCATGTGGTAGGGAGACAGTAATATCGCCCAGGTAGCAAGGCGAGAGCTGAGCGCACCTGGCTTGGTCATGAGAACCCTGAAGGGATTAACTCGAGATATAACATGGATGGTTTGTCCTGTAACATAGTGTCGCGTCTTTTGGATAGCAAACACTAAAGCAAGACATTCCTTTTCCACGACGGTTTATCTATGCTCAGGTCCTACCATCATTCGGCTGAGATAATAGAAGGCTTATTCATGCCCTACATCATTGTTCTGTGCTAGTAGAGCACCGAAGGAATGCTCCATCACTCGTACGTAAAGCAAGAACGGCTTTCCAGCAACCGGGACTACCAGGACTGGAGGGTTTGACAGATATTCCTTAATGTTGTCGAAGGTGCGTTGGCATTCTTCATCCCATACGAAGGAGACGCCCTTCTTCATAAGGTGGGTGAATGGTTGATATCGCCCGGAGAGGTTAGAGATAAACCTCCTGATATAAGCTAGCCTCCCTTGAAGGCCTCTGTATTCTCGAAGATTTCTCGGGGGACACATCTCCATGATTGCCTTCGTCTTCTTAGGGTCTATATGGATTCTCTTGGCCGTAATGATAAAACTCAAGAATTTCCTACTAGATACGCCCAAGAAAGATTTGGTGGGATTCATCTTCCAGTTGTGCGTTCACATCAGGTCGAAGACTGTCCTCAGATCGTGCAGATGATCTTTCTTAGAGCAACTTTTGACGGCGATGTCATCGATATAACACTCCACCATCTTACGCAAGTGGTCCCTGAAGATGATACTCATAGCCCGTTGATATGTGGCACCAATATTCTTTAAACCAAAGGGTATGACTGTGTAACAGTACACGCCAATCGGCGTTCGGAATGATGTATGCTTTTAATCATCAGGAAACATCTTGATTTGGTTGTATCCTGAGAAGCCATCCATGAACGACAAGCGCTCAAGCCATATATGTTTTCAATCATTATGTCCATAATAGGAAGAGGGAACTCATCCTTAGGACATGCTACGTTCAGATTTCGGAAGTCGAAGCAAATTCGGATCTTTCCATTTTTCTTAAGGACCGGTACTTTGTTGGCGACCCAGTCTGGATGTTGTTCCTCCCGGATGAATCTACTAGCTATCAGTTTGTTGACCTCAGCTTTGATAGAATTCATGATATCTGGGCGGAATCGTCGTTGCTGCAGCCTGACAGGCTTCGCGTCCGGATGAATGTTGAGCTTATGGAGTGCAACCTCGGGGTTTAGTCCTGGCATGTCTTCATAGCTCCAGGCGAACACATCAATGTATTCTCTAATGAGTTGCAAAAGCGCCTCTCGCTCTTCGTCCGTCAGGCTTTTGCTAACGAAGATTGGCTTTGGAGAGGATTCATCGCCGAGGTCAACTTGCATGACCTCATCTTCGGTAGGAGGATCTCTCTGTTCGAAACGCTTCTCCTACTGCACATCTAGCTGTTGAACCCACGGCTCTAATTCAAGAAGCTCGGGTACATCTTCGTCTTCTTCATAGGTGTCAGCAAATGCCATATTGACAAACAAAACCCGCCTGAATACGTCTCCGACGCTGACATCCGAATCAGAAGTGGGTGATCCGATCGAATGTGAATGCCGTCACATTCCTCAACTGAGCTTTCAAGAGTTGTTGCAGGTGTAACATAGCCTAGACCACGTCTGGTCTTGTTGTAGTAATCTTGTAGTTTTTCGGCCGGGACTGCCAACTACAAAGATAATCGTCGGCCAGTGCCGTAGTTCAAGCCTGGCGTAGCCTCCATATCATACCCCTGTTTTTGCATGAGGTACTTGGATCGGGGGCTATACAGATAAAGGGGTAGTCTCCCGGTGTCGGGTTCGAGATCAACTTCTTCGATCTTGAAGGGCTGTGGATCATTTATTCGACCGAAGATGATTGGATGATCATCTTCCTCGACTATGAAGCAAGCGCCTTCCACGGGAGTGAGTTGGTTCGCGGTGTAGACATTTGTCACTTGTGTGTGTAGGTTGGTGCCTATACCGTGTTCCATAGTGTACATCATACAAAGCTTATTAAGCTCGAGGTTGTTCAAAGATAGCCCTTTATTGATAAAGTAAGGTATTTTTTCAGGTGGGATTACATCGTCAACAGAAGGAACATCAGTGTGGGCAGCCATATACTTGGCTAGCTCTAATTCCTCTTCAGCCACCCCCGGTATCAATGAATACTGGAAGGACAACCTGGGCAGCTTGATCATCAGGGGCTCCACTGGTGGCGCCGAACATGGAGTCGTTGGTGCACTAGCGACCTCCGGCTTAGTGCTTGGTGTTGGACGGCGAGTTGTTGGCTCACTAGCAGTCCCCGGCTTAGCGCTCGGCTATCGCCTTGTTCTGGGAAGACGAATCGTCATTGGATTAACAGAAGGATTGGACTCTTCTATTTGTTGTTGACTGGCTCTAGGCAGCCTGATTGTCAGCGGCTCCGTAGTGGGTCTCGGCCCTTGGCCAGACCTTGGTAGTCGGATTGTCATCTGCTCCTTTTGTGCAGTGAGCACCGGGAGACCAGTTGTTTCTCTATGCAGAGTGGCTGTAAGAGGTACAGTCCTACATGGTTTGTGGGGTTGGAGATGGATTCTTAAGGGTTCCTCAGGCCCTGTAATGGCCTCCGTTTGCTCTTGAACATCCTCATTGACCAGGTGTCTCTTTGATTTCTCGTACAAGCAAGAATCTGAATAGTTGGATTCGACCCCTTTGAAAGGATCTATGTCGACAAATTCCGTCTTTACGAAGCCGTGCTTGTCAACGTACTTGAAGCACTGGTGCATTGTGGAGCGCACGATCGTATAATCATGTATCCACGGACGCCCCAGAAGAATATTGTAGGAGGTGTCTACGTCGATGATATAGCAGGTTACTTCCGACTGAAGTTCGCCAATTTGGCACTTCAGGCGAATCTTCCCAATGGGATAGCTTCTTCCTGAATTGAAACCGCTAATTGCGGTGCTGGTAGGAGTCAGTCGATGCATAGGGATGCGCAGATGGTGAAGCAAGCTCTTCGGAATAATGCTTATCGAAGAACCGGGATCAATGTGCATCCGATCCACCTTGATGTCGCCAAAGTATCCAGTATAATACAGAGGGCAATCGTGCAGGTTGGTCTTGATAAGCATATCCTACGGAGTGAAGACAATATTGGGCATTGCACATATACAAGCGCTGTCCTGGAGATCCGTCGGCGAGCTCTCCCCTATGAGATTGACCTGCGCCAGATATGCGTCAGCATTCTGGAGTGCTTCGTTTAGTGCGATGCAAACATCTTTGGAGTGTCTCAGGAGCTTATATAATGACAATTTGGCTGGTGTGTTGGCCAATTGTGCCAAAATGTCAAAATTGTAGGGCTTCTCCAGCCCGTGAGGCGTGTCTTTCTGGAGCGGCTTGTCAAAGCGGGTCTCCTTTGGCTTGGGCTTATCGGCCGGTGGAGGCTGAGAAGGTCCTGGGGTATCAGCAGTGGCCGGCTGACGCTCTTCAGCCGAGTTACCCGACACGGGTTTAGTATGCGCACCAGACTGGGTAACGACAGCTGTCGTTTCTTCGACGTCGGTCGAGATTGTACGGCAGGACTTGAATTGTCTGCCCTTTTTCTAGCCAGCAGAGGGTGATGCTGGCTAGGTTACTTCAGATACTAAGTTTGGGTGGACCCACATGACCTTCTTTCGTGATGTGGTGAGGGGTACCAGCCCAGCAGCTTGGTCTCGGGGAGGTGAAAGAATAGCGACCTCCATTTTGCCCGGGGGACGGGTACTATGCCGTCTTGGGTCCTCATGGCAGGAAGCTACTGAATTGGACTGACACCTTGTTGGCAGCGATCGTCACCTCCTCGAAATCAGCAACCAGGGCCTTGGAGTCGATGAGGTTCTGGATGTACCGCTTCAATTGGAAGCAGTCTTCTGTAGCATAGTGGACGGAGCGATAGTAGTAAGAGTACTTGGGGCTCTCCATCTCTGCAGGTCAAGGTTCACGCCTTGATGGAGGGAGCTAAATTTTGTCTCTTTGTAAGAGCATGTCAAAGATTGGCTTGACATGACTATCCTCGAAGGAGTAAGTCATCTACGGCGATTGCTTTTCTGTCTGTTTTGGTTCAGGCTTCTGGGCTGTGTCGGCCACCATAGCCTGTTTGCCCTTGTTGTCTCGGTTGTTGGAGGAATTACCGCCGTTGTTGTTGTTGGCATTAGGGCGTTTGCCCTTGTCCTCTCCCTCCGAGACGTGCAATCCCAGTTGGCGAGCTTTCTTCAACTTGTCTTCTGCGCTAGTGGCGCTGATGATGAAAGTCTTTCAGTCCTTAAATTGACTTTCGCCCATCCAGAGGCTGATTGTGGGGAGCAGCCTTTTTTGACAAATTTTAATTAGGGAAGTGTCTGGGTTACCAGAGGGCAGCTTCATCGCGGTTTGGCGAAACCGCTCAATGTTGTTCCTTGTCAGCTCCTTCTCGCCTTGAACAACGTCCATACAGGTTGACATTGTGACATCCTGTCCCACCTCATAGAACCTCTCTAAGAACATATATTTGAAGCCGACGAAGGAATGAATGCAGTTGTCCGGTAAATTGTGGTACCAGTCGAATGCGACTCCCTCCAATGCCCCAATAAATAATCATATAAGGATGGCATCGTCATATGGCAGATGATCAGTTGTGACCTCAAAGTAGGTCATGTATCGGCTTACAGAGGTCTTGCCATCGTATGTATTAATGTTGAACGGCTTGTACCGCGGAAGGAAGGGGACGTCTCTCCATGCAGCGGGATACGACTGTCGTATCCTGAGGTCTTGAGAGGTTTTTTCGGGCGTAAAACATTGACCGAAGCTCCTGAACCTCTCTTCTTGCCTCCCTAGCCTCGTCTGCAGCAGTGGGAGCCGACATCCCGGGTGGATTGTCGCCTGGGGTCGGTGCAGTTGTGTTTGAGTCCGTATTGACGGCGGGACCCAAGCTTGTCTGGCCAGGTGTCCTTCCTTGGAGAGTCGGCAGGGCTGCCTTGATCTCGTCTACTGACTTGACCAAGTTATGAAGTATGGCCTCAAGAGTGTCGAGGCACTGTTGATCACTGGGACCGTCCTGGTCATTCTCAGTCATAAATATTGTTCTCACACGGCGAACAGTGGAAGGAACTGTGGAGGATGTGCTCTCCGAATCATACCCCCGAATGGAGAAGTCGTCGGGATATGTAGGAATGTTCTCCTCCGGTTCGGACTCGGAGGAAGTATTAGCCCCTGCATTGGAGGTTGCTTCATCTTGGCACTTGTGGACGTCTTCAGGGATGTCAGAATCTGATGCATCTGTTGTGGGGATTGCCTCCCCAGGTTGATTTTCTTGGAACATCGAATTGTTGTGGATGTTTCGGGGAGTGCTACCCCCAGCTTCAGCTACCTCCAGGGATGTGGATGACGAATCTCCAAGTGTTGAAGATTTCGTCTTCGAACAGGTGCCTTGATAAACTCCTCCTGTGGTGGTTGTGGACAACCGCTTGGATGAGAGTTTCTTAGCCGCGCTAGTAGAGATCGTCGGGCTGGAAACGTTTATTTTCTTCCCTCCCTTGCCGGTAGGGACCTTCCGGACAGAATTGCAGGAGGCGAAAGGAAACGCCTCATCTCCCGAGCTTTGTTCTGGGACCGGTCCTGGCCGCTGCAGTCATTGGAAGACGGACTGCCGCCCTCTTGTACTGCTGACTTATTGCAGCAGCAGTTGACAATGACTTGGGTGCAGTGATGCCCATGAAAGGACTCTCTGCACACCAAGCTTTCTTCTCTTTCCTTGCGCTTGTGAAGGATCACATCACGCAAGTCAAGTGCTTCTCGAGCAACCTTTACACTCATTTTGTGGGCCCGGGAATCCCGAGCACACGAGTGTGTTGGCATCATATTTGCTTCGTGATGTGGGGCTAGTAAAAGTACTTACCCCTGATCTTTGTTCGGAGACTCTTGGTAACCTTGTCCGTTGGCCGTCGGGGGCTGGACATGGGTAGTTTTGTACAACTTTCCATCAGGGGCCCGCATAACAGTTAGCGGGACTCTCTGATGGTCAGAAGTTGGGACAGCCGATTGAGCTCGACGAACCCACGCTGTCCTAGACTTCTTCGCTCTAGCACCCAAAGGCGCGTAGTAGGAAGAGTCCAAGTTGTGCCGCACAGAGTCTAGCACATCTTTATGGGAGCTTCTGAGGTCTGGACCGCATGAGAGGCGGTCGAAGACTAAACCTGAGCCGCATAGGATAGATGGCCTGCGGCTGGGATTGGATGCCGCATAAGCCATCTTGCGGCTGGGTTTGGCGACGGCATAAGCATCCTGCATGCGGCTGGAAGCTGTGGGGGCCGCATGAGCCTTCTGTATGCGATAGGAATTTGTAGCCGCATGAGGCTTTTGTATGCGGCTGGAGTTTGTAGCCGCATGAGGCTTCTGTATACGGCTGGAGCTTGTGGCCGCATGAGCCTTCTCCTTGCGGCTAAGATTGGTGGCCGCATGAGCCTTCATGCAGCAGGCACCCTTATTCGGCTTTCGTACAGAGGTCCCTTTTGTTCCTGCAAGTCCAGCATCGTAGTGCTTACCTCTGCCAGACTTGGGGACAGCAGGGTCCTCTGTGGCCTGAAGTGGGGCCGCATGCGAGTCTTCTCCGCCGTCTTGGGCAGCAGAGAACACTTCTTCTAGAGCTTGGGAAGGAGCAGCAGTTTTGGGCCTCTACTCCCTACGGGCCTTCTTCATGCCGGCTTGTTTCTGGACCGGGCTAGCGCTCCCGTCAGAGAGCATCTCTTCAAACGCTTGCTGGTCGGAGCGAACAACCAGCATCTGTTGCGTGGAGCCGAGTTTGACGGCGTCCGATTGTGTCACCAACTTCTCAGCAATGGAGAAGTTAGTCCCCAGTAGAGTCACCATCGTGTTTGCCATTGATTATCAAAGAACAGAACAGTTTTATGGGAGGACTGAACTTTAAATCACAATTACAAACTCGCTCGTACAAAGAGAGCCTAGGAACAAAACCTAGAAAAAGCAATCTAAGTACAATTGTTTAATTTAGATCTGGGAGGTGACGGTAGAGGCTCGGGAAAGTGCTATTAACTCTGCTTTACTCCTTGGACGATCGAACGCGACCTCGGCTCCGGAGAAGAAATGCTCTCTATATGTCTCTGTTGCTCTGTATGTGTGTACAAGGGAATAGCACCTTGCTATTTATAAGAATTTATGATGAGTGGGGTGTACAGCCACGTGGCCACATCCTAGTAACTGCGCCTTAAGAAGTGGACAGTTAGGGATTGGTTAAGATTAATCTTTATCTGTTTGTTGCAACAAATCTGGGATATTATGTTGGTTGAAAATAAATCTGAACTGTTGTGATCTGTTGGTTACAATAAATCTTATTTGTTAAGACTTAGTCAACTTCTGCCATGTGTCCCAACTGCCACTAGGTTGCGATCCGCATGAAGGACTGTACCCCTGATTGAGTCGCATGAGACCAGTCTCATGATTGAGCCGCATAAGGGTGGCCTGACATCCGAGCTGTATGAGGGTGGCCTCACAACCGAGCCGCATGAGCCATCCGAGCCGCATAAGGGTGGCCTCACAATCGAGCCGCATAAGGGTGGCCTCACAACCGAGCCGCATGAGGGTGGCCTCACATCCGAGCCGCATAACGGTGGCCTCACAACGGAGCCGCATGAGGGTGGCCTCACAACCGAACCGCATGAGGGTGGCCTCACATCCGAGCCGCATGAGGGTGGCCTCACAACCGAGCCGCATGAGGGTGGCCTCACAACCGAGCCACATGAGGGTGGCCTCACAACCGAGCCGCATGAGGGTGGCCTCACATCCGAGCCGCATGAGGGTGGCCTCACAACCGAGCCGCATGAGGGTGGCCTCACAACCGAGCCGCATGAGGGTGGCCTCACAACCGAGCCGCATTAGGGTCACTCAAGCGATCCGCATAAAAGATTTTCTTGGAATTTGTAAACTGTGCCAGATATCACAAAGATTTTCTCGTCTTTTAATGAGCATATCGCATCTCTTCTTTATGTCAGAGCCATCATTGTTGTCACTTTGTGTCAGAGCATTTAATGGCCAGCTGCACGAAATAATTATGGCCAGCTGTATAGGCCTATTTCGAACCGCATAGGGCCACGTGGCTCCTTCTGAGCCGTATAAAGCTTTCTGAGCCGCATGCGGCTCTGAAGGATTTTTGGGCCGTATGAGACCCCCCCAGTTCTGAGCCGCATGGAGTTTCTAGGCCGCATAAGAATTTATTATTCTTTTCCATGCTTCTACAACTTTGTCGGGTATTTTATATTCAGTTTATATGACATATTCTTCTTGTATCTTGTTTTGTCCCTCTGAGGACTTGGTGAATTCTTTATGTGTGCTTTTGTGACTTTCCACAGGTATTCTAGCCAAAGTCGTGATCTCCTCCATTCTTTCGAAGATGATTGCTTTTGTGATCGATTTGCTTTTATAATATATTTATTCTCTTATTTGTGGATGAGATTAGTTGTCATGCTTTACTGTATTTTATATCTTACGTATATTTATTATACAGCTGACATGTCTACATTCCTAGTCCTACGTATTTTCAGACTGGGGCGTTACAACACATATAGCAATAGTGTACTTGTCTCAAGTTAAGTTGTTGTTTGTTATGTGACTTGATCATGTTGGCACAAAATAGGTCAAATGTTATAGTCATAATTGGTCCGAAGAGTTAATGATGACGGGATCCATAACAGCCAATGATTTCCAAATAAGGCCAATATAGAGAAACTCCAATGTCGTCGTTATGGCTAATCATGACCAAATCGGTGAATTACCGATTAAATCTGAGTTCAACGAATAAAAATAAATATTAAATAAACTTCTGAATTTTTGGAAAAATTATTTGTTGTAGATGTTCGTGTCAGCTTTCCAAAACTTCTAACGAATCGCAAAACGGAGTTCGGGATCTCCCAAAATCTCGAGAACAGTACGACGCATTAATTTTCGGATAACCGAACTCAAATACATCTCCAAAAATTTACGTAAATAATTATAGAAAATATAATATACACTTAGAAAGCTAACCTCGATACGGTTCTAACAAAAAATTGGAGGTAAAACGAAATCGGAAGTTGGTCACAACGGCTTCTCGAAGTTGCTATAGCTTCAAAAAAATAAGGCTGAATTTATGACGAATTTTGGCCTATATTGGACGAAAAAGAGTAGAGTTTTGAAAAGGAAATTTGGGAGATGACATAGGTTCAATAGGTTTATATAAAGTACATTACTTAATTAGGATTAAATTGGAAGGATTTTGGTTTTGGGAGAAGAAGGACTCCCTAAATAGATGGAGATTAACTCATAATTTTCTAATTTGGAAGGGTCAAAAATTTAGTGAATAAATATTTCCATTAGATTCAAATCAAGTTAATCTCAAAACTATATGGATCAAATCTTAATCCATAATTGATTATAACAATAATTGGGTTTGTAGGAAAGAGCAAAGGGAGGCTTCCCTTTACATAGGAGATGGGAGATTTCCTAAATAACGAAGGATTAGATTCAATGAATTAAATTAGATTTGACACCATCCAATCCATAATTAGTCACAATAATATTACTTTAAAATAATATATAATATTTTAAATAATCTTTAAAATAGATTTATAAAATCAAATATCAAAAATATTGATAAGAATAATTCAAATATTCCTAAATGTATATTTTCATAAATTCAAATCTCATCTAAAATAATATAGAAATAAATTAAGGCTAAATCCAAAAAATATTTTCATAAATTCAAATCTCATCTAAAATAATATAGAAATAAATTAAGGCTAAATCCAATTATAATTTAATTGACCAAATCTAAATCCAATAATATCTAATAATTCAATAACATTTAAAACTTGATTTTTATAAATATAAACTTAAACATAATTGATAATAGAAATATTAATAAGTAAAAAAGTATATCTTTTTATAGAAACAAAATCAAACTTAAACATAATTGATAATAGAAATATTCAATAACATGTCATCCTAGATTTGCTGGGGAGCCTAGGAATGTTCGGTTGGCTTTATATTCTAATGGATTCACTCCTTTCGGACAGTCGGGATCTCAGTACTCTTATTGGTCGGTAATTTTGATCCCTTATAATCTACCTCCGCGGATGTTCATGAAGACTCCTTACATGTTCTTGACACTTAACATATCCGGTCCAAAAAATCTAAAGAAGAACATCGATATTTACTTGCAGCCGTTGGTGGACTAGCTAAACTTTCAGAAGAGAGCGATGCTGATGTAGACCATCAATGATTTTCAAGCATACGGGATGTTATCAGGGTGGAGTACTCATGATATTATGTCTTGTCATATATCTATAGAAAAGAGTAAGGCATTCCGCCTTCAGAATGGAGGAAAGCTTTTTTTTATTGTCACCGTCAGTTCCTTCCTGCGTCGCATCTATAGAGAAGAAACGGAGACACCTTTAGAGCTGGTAAAATGGAACTATCTCCTCCTCCGTTGAGATTGACAGAAGATATCATTTGGGCAGAGGTAGAGGATTTGCCGACAGTGATAGAAGATCCGAGATCTGGCCATCACTTAGAAGGATTTAGACAGCCATAATTGGATGAAGCAGAGTATCTTTTGGGACTTACCTATTGGAAGGACAATCTCATAAGTCACAATCTTGATGTTATGTATATTAAAAAAACGTATTCAATAACATCTTCAATACGGTGAAGGATATCAAAAAAAATGAAAGACAATCCCAAAGCAAGAAAGGACTTGGAAATTATTTGTAGGCATCCAAAGTTGCATCTAACACGAAGATCCAATGGTAACTGGGTTAAGCCCTCAGCACCATTTACATTGAGTAGGAATGATAAATTGATAATATGCAACTAGATTACAAAGTTGAGATTCTCTGACGATTACGTGTCGAATCTGGTAAGATGTGTCGATCTCAATGAACGTAAGCTGATAGGGATGAAGAGTCATGATTGTCACGTGTTCATGGAGCGTTTACTTTCCATCACTCTGAGAGAGATGCTGCCTTCTCAAGTATGGGGTCCGCTGGCCGAGTTATCCATATTCTTTAGAGATTTATGTTCAAGCAAGTTACGGTGCAACATATGTTTAAACTAGAGGAGACGATTGTATTGACATTATGCAAGTTAGAAAAGATATTTTCTCTCGGCTTTTTTTGATCGTATAGAACATTTGCCGATCCATCTTTCATACGAAGCACGTGTCGGTGCTCCCTACCATTATCGATGGATGTATCAATTTGAGAGGTATAAAATAATTAATTATCTACTACTAATAATTTTTTATTCAAACAGTTCTAATATTAAATATATTATTTATAGATATCTACATCACCTGAAGAGGAAGGTGGATAATAAGGCTTATGTAGAAGCTTCGGTATGCAAAGCATATATAATTAAGGAGGTCTCAAACTTCTGCTCAATCTACTTCGATACTTATGTTAGAACAAACTGGAATAGAGCACCAAGAAATGATAAAGGTGAGGTCGATGCACCGAATAGCATAATCCGCACTATCTTCAATGTCGGTGGCAAGCCTACAAGTGCTTATAAGTTACGGTAGTTGGAGGACGATAAATTTGAAGCCGCTCATCCGTATATATGCCTAAATAGTGGTACAGAAGATTGGAAGATATAGAGAAGTAAGCGATAAAATTTTGCTATGTATTTTAATTTTGCTATATACTTGTAAAATAAGTTATCTAATTTTTCTCGTTATTATCACAGTATTTTTAGAGCTGAGATAAAAAAAAATAGAGAGACCTAACATTGATGATGGTGATCTTGCTAGAGAGGATAACATAAAACTTTCATCGTGGTTCCATAATTATGTAAGGATTAAAATAATTTAACTATTCTAAATTTAATGATTTGTCCAAACTTTGTCTAATGACGTTATGACATGTGATGTTTTAGGTTTTTCTTCCTAGTACAAAATTGCAGAACGAAAGACTTCGAACACTAGCTATCGGACCAAGCAAGAGAGCAAAATGTTTGGATGGATATACCATCGATTGCTTCAAATTTAGAACCACTGATAAGCTTATCAATCACTCATTTATTGATGAGCAAGCTAATTATACAAAGAATTTCAGAGTTTGTGTAAGGGGTTCAGTCTACGATGTCGATCCAGAATTTGCTATTACGATGTTCTAAGAGATATTGTAGAGCTGGATTACTCTTTTGATACCAAAATTGTGTTGTTTAAATGTGATTGGTTCGACACAACACCCAAGCAAGATTTGAGAATTGAAAAACAGTTTGGATTTGTTGATATAAAACATGGAACAAATATGGAGGTTTTGAACCATTTGAGTAGGCTAGTCAAACGGTCCAAGTTTACTACACGAGTTATCCTAGTCGATGACACACTACTCGTGATTGGTGGATTGTATGCAAGACTAAAGCAAAAAATATATATAATATTGGAGATCTAGCATACTAGGAGGATGAGGTAGTCATGCCTCAACCAACATACATGAGCTTAGCCGACGTTGACGATATGGAGGTTGACATTACTGTAGAGGATGAAATAGTTGACGAAGATCTTGACATAGAGAATTTACCTTATATAAAGGAGGAGTATGAAATGGACGTATCGCATGAGGAAAAAGAATTTGAAGATGAAGGTGAAAGTGGAAGTGATAGTAAAAGTGAAAAAGTATAAGATGAAGATAATTCGAAAGATGAAGATGAATCAGAAGATAAAGAAGATTAGTATGTATTATTTACTTATGAGTATCATCGAAGCAATTTTTATTTCTATTAGATTAGCATCGATTATTTATATCATTACATAATTTTTTATTTCTATTAGATTTGTGTTGATTATTTGTATTATCACACCATTTTTTGTTTCTTTCAGATTTGCATATGACCGGACGAGGCTATAGACGACATCGAGGATCTTCATCCCGCCTTCCTCCTCCTCCTGCTACTCTAGTTGCAGATCGCAGAGGAGTTAGCGAGGATGACTTCATTGATGAGGAGGATGACTTATCTCCACCGTTCACTCGTTCATCGGTAGGTGGAGCTAGCCCTGATATTCCCTCAGCATCTACTCCTACTGGTGCTGGTGCTCCCCCTAGTTTGACTGATCCTTCTTCTACACTGGAGACTACAAATGTTGCTCCTACTTGGACAAATCCATATTCTGGCCTGTTGGTGGACCATGGAGTGTAGATACGTCGACCAGGATTTGCTGACCCTCCTACTCTATCAGAGCGGCCAGCCAGCATCAATCTTCACGAGCTATGGGCCAATGGAGCGACTTAAGTATATAATTATTATTATACACATTTATTCATACTCTTTTTTCTAATGGTACATTATTTTATTAATTCCCGGTTCTTTCTGCTCTAGGCTGGTAGAGATTTGGGCGACTTAATACATCGTCAATTCTATGGTCCCTATCTGAAATTTGGGGACATCCCACTTGATAGACGATTTATTTGGCTAGATATGCTTGGGGTATACGTAAATAATATCGTCTTTGTTTACTATATATTCTTAAATATTTGCTCATTTATTTTTATTTTTTCTTATTTGCAGAAATTGTACTGGTGGACGACGCACATAAATCAGGCGATCCAGAAGTACTACAAGTCCGTCGCTAGCAAGAGATTGAGGGATAGGATCAACAACAAGAAGGCGTTGGCTATACTAAATGGCGCTCTTTGCAAGGAGTGGTTAAAGGAGACATTTTGGGAGGAGATGAAGAAGAAGATGGACACTCCGGCTTATAAGGCCAAGTACGATATGGCAAAAGTTGCCCGTGCTAAGGGTGGTCATCACATGGGTGGATCCATCCCAATTTCAGAGCATTATCGACGGTTGGTGAGTATTCTTATTTGTTATTTTTTCAAATATTTAATTTTAATATTTAGTTATTAGTTGTTGCTTAATTGTTATAGTGCGAGGAGGTCGTTAGTGCAGGCGGAGACCCAAACACCATCGACTTTTCCAAAGTTTTCAAGCATACCCATAAGCGAAAGAAGGATGGAAAGCACGTAAATGATCGGATGACGAAAGCCAATGTAAGTTTTTCAAGTCCTATCTAATTACATTTCTTTTTGTACTTAACTATATTTATTTTAACTAAATAGTTAGTCCTAACTCTAAATGTCCTAACCATAACCCTAATTAGCAATATAAATCAAAGACAAATATAGGAGACGTATAAGACCCTAACCATAACAATACTTAATAGTAACTAAAATATGAATATTAACTCTAAACTATTCACCTATATAAATATAAGAGACATATGAGACTTTAGAGAGTTGAGTCGGTGAGGAAACGAGTGCTGATAGGGGGGTTGCCGAGGGGAAGCTGGGACTAGTCAGCCACTGACGTCAGTTGCGAGAAACGACTTATGGATACAAGCTGTCGGTAAAGGGAAAGTGGTAGCGTGTACGATATCGGATCGTTGGCATCCCAGCCGTCCGTTTACTCCAGAGCTCCTCTTCTATCTCTACCTCCACCTCCACCTGTAGGTAGACAAACCGATGTTACTACCAAAACCTAAGTTTGGAGCATATTACATAGATATTGGTGGTCCTACATGGTCAAATGACCCAATGACCAACATTCTAGACACAGCAGGTCTGATTCCTGCTACCACTGCACCGGATCCTACTTTGACCTTAGCGCCTCCGGCATCGCTTCTGCTTCGACCTCAGTGCCTACTGCACTGGCTCCTACTTCGTCCGTGGCACATCATGTCACGTCGGCAACTCTTCTAGGCGTTGTTCCTGCCCAGGATGTATATCGGGTCATCAGTTTGGTGCTGACGTAGTTATATACGTGCGACAACCAACTCTGCCTTCGCCACCTCCTCTACCTCCTCTACCAGCAGTTTGATGTTTACGAGATTTTTGTATTATTTTTGTTGTACTGGATTAGTTGTATGGACTTTATGGAGTTTACGTATTACTTGATGTTTACAATATTTGTGTATATGTACTATATTAGTGCTGGATGAGTTTGTATGGACTCCATAGTTTGAGAAAATAGTTGTTTGCGTCTATTTCATTTAATGTTACGTATTTGTGCTCTAGTTGATTGAGTAAATAGTCTATTTGATTCACTATTATATATTTGTGTTTCACGTTATTGAATATATATATAGACAAATTTGAGCATAGCAAGAACCAATAATTCTGGCAAAAAAGACAAGCTTAGCAACGGACCAGCGATGAAATACCGACGTATATCTGCAAAAATTTACAGACTAGCAACAAACTAGCGACATCTATCGACGAAAAATCTGTAACCTTCCGACTAACTATCGACAGAAAATTCCATCGGTAACGTGTCGTCTGATACCAAAAATCGTATCAGAGGAGTTATCGAAGGAAATTTCCTTCGGTAACCTTCTAGAAATTTCTAATTTTGGGCTCACAAAACTCTATTGCTAATCAGCCGCAAATCGGTCGCAAATTTTGCCGACGGTAATATTATATTGCTAATTCGTCGCTGAAATATGTTGCCAAATCCATCGGTAAATTATCACTATAGCGACGGATTACCGATGGATTTGTTTTAGCGACATTATTTCTAACGACGTACCCTTTTCGTCGGTATGCCGCCGGTAAAACGATAGCGACGTAAACGTTAGTTTCAGATCAACCAAACACATAAACTACGCTTATTCTATTCAATAGATTTAACAGAAGATCTAATCAACTATCATAAAAATACATAACCCTTACTTGCGTTAGAAGACATGACATAGTAAGCTGTCTTCTCTTCTCTTAGAATCAAAACTGGTTCTTGCTCTCAATAGGACGAGCTTTTCGTTAAAACCAAGCACATTCTGAGAAGAGGGACCAATCACATATATATAGTGGTACAACTGCTCCCACATATTAAGGAAGTAGTTGCCATTATTTATCCATTTAAGGAGGTTAGGCCACTGGATAGCATCAAAATATGAATTGATCAGTTTTGGTACTGGATAACTGAATTCATTATTCATCTCTCTAATTGGTCTTATCCGGTTCTAAAACCCATTTAAAGTCAAATTATAATATAATACTATTTACTTATCTCTTAATACATCTAAATAATGACTTGATAAAACTCATAAATGCAAAAAAAAACCCTTACATTCTCCCATATGAGTGTAATTATGTCATTTGACTAAATTGTACTAGGATAAACATATAGTGATCACTTTATTATATTAAACGACTTACACAACTATCCATAATGATTTATTAGTCGAACTCTAGAAACTTGATACAACTGATATGTATCAGTACTCTAAAATCACTAACCAATCAAATCAAAATGTACATGTTGTAGCTGAGAGAACAATAGTTGGGAGCTAATTTGTATACCAGCAAGGCTCCCACATTTCTTTGGTCTAATGGTATTGCAAGTATCATTCTTACATCTTCTTTGCAAAGATTTTCTAAATTTATATCATTATTAGAAAATGAACTTCACTTAATAGATTAATACTTTTGAGTAATTCATCTAATAGAAGTTTGAAACAGAATCAAAAATTATATTTTCTCATTCATTAGGTAACAAGTAAGATGTTTGTACCTTATTACCACATTCACACAAGATCAAGAGAAGGCTTCAAACCCATTTTTGGAACATGCTTTTGAAAGACTGTAACATGTAGTGCCTTTGTCAAGGGATCAGCCACCATGTTTTGTGTGCTAAGATGTTGAATGTCTGTATTTTCTTCCCTGATCTTGTCCTGCACCTTCAAGTATTTGATGTCCATAAGTCTTGAAGCTTCAGACCTCTTACTATTTTTGGCAAAGAAAACAGCTGAAGTATTATCACAATAGATTTTTATCGGCTTCTTAATGCTTTTGACAATCCTCATGCCTCGTATCAAGTTTTTCAACCAAATACATTACCCAGTTGCATGAAAGCATCCAATAAATTCAGACTCCATAGTTAATACAGCCCTTGCAGTTTGCTTTTTGCTCCTTCATGAGACTGCACCACCAGCTAGGGTGATTATATATCCGCTTGTCGACATCCGATCATCCACACAACCACCCAAATCTGCATCTGTGTAGCAAAGTATTTCCAAATCAACTACATGATGATATCCCAATACATAAGACTTTGTTTTCTTCAAGCACCTCAACACTTTTTTTCCTGCATTCCAGTGTGCTAGACCAAGATTCGATTGAAATCTACCCAACACACTTAATACAAACGCTAAATCAGGTTTTGTACATACCTGTGCGTACATCACACTTCCAACTAATGAGGCATAGGGTTTATTGGTCATAGCTTCAAGCTCATAATCTGTTGTTGGACATTGACTAGTCAAAAATTTGTCACCCTTTGAAATAGGAACATCACCACCATTACAATTTTCCATGTTGAACCTTTTAAGAACTCTATCAATGTAGTTCTTCTGAGACAATCCCAAAACTCTCCTTGATCTATCTCTTACTATCTCAATTCCCAAAACATAATGAGCTTCCCCCAAATCTTTTATATCAAAACTATTTGACAACATATTTTTGGTATCTTTAAGTAATTGAATACTAGAACTTGCAACTAGTATATCATCTACATAAACTACCATAAAAATGAAATTTGATTTCACCATTTTCATATAAATACAGTCATCAAACCTGTTTTCGACAAAGCCGTCACTACTTCATCAAACTTCAAGTACCATTGTCTAGAAGATTATTTTAGACCATAAATTGACTTATTGAGTTTGCAAACAAGGTTTTCCTTCTGAGTGTTGTAGTTGACTTTAATTTGTTCATAATCATTAGTCAAGGAGTAAAGAGCCATATGAACCAAAAACTGATCAGAAATGCCAATGTCTCGAGCATTCAGTTTATTGGAGATATTAACCAGCTTCAACAAATTCTCCCTTATGCTGCTAACACCATCATGTTTCGCATTAATGAAGGCTAAAGATAAGCTCACGTCTCTGCCTTGTCAGACTGCTTGAACTTCTCTTCAATTTTGGTCATGAACTCCTTTGCAAAATCACAACTTGGGATCCCTCCTCTTATATGCTCCTTTATAGCATTTTGCATGATAAGAAGGGACATTTGATTAGCCCTCCCCCACTTGGAAAAGTTTTCCCTATCTTGAATTGTGCTTGTGTCGGACAAGGCAGATGGTTGAGGAAGTTTAAAGGCAATATTAAACTCCAACATGCCCAAATGGATCTCAATCTGTTGTTTCCAACTTTTGAAGTTGTTTCCATTCAACTTCTCAATATTCATGAGACTAATCATATTGAAACCTACAAGAAAAGATCAATATGATTCAAAATTCATAGTTTGTCACTAAGAAAAATATCCAGAGAAAATTTCTTGTTACACAAAAAATAATAGAGCCAGTCACACCTTTGGGCAAGAAACTGTCTATATATAATGAAATTTATGAATTTTCAAATCTTGCATAGCCAAGCATAAATTACAAGTGTTCATGTAAATTCAACACCTTTGGGCAAGAAGATTTACATAGTCTACAAGTTCTCCATGACTCACTATACATTAGTGTCACGACCCGCACCCAATGTAAGGGTACAAGTGCGTAACAACGCCCAGCCTACACCGCATAATCGGCGGCAGAACGCTGTTCTAGGTCACTATCTAAAACAACTCATGCAATTATATAATATACTTGTCTTTAAATCTCAACTCCGAACGGAGGACAAGTATAGAAATAATATAACTTAATCACAGTCTAAGCACGATAGGATAACACAGAATTCTATAACTAAACGAAAACAAATAAAAAAAACTACTAAATGATAATATCTCAAAACAACTCAAAATAAGTCAACTCTCAATTATTACAACTCAAGTTCTAAACATAAATTTTAGAGCAAGTATACTAAACTAATCTCCCGATCACTCCTGAGAGTTGGGGCCAAAGGTAGCTAATTCCTCTCCAGATCCATAGCAAGTAGGGCATGTATCCTCATGGCTATCATCTTGTCACGCCCCAGAACCAGAATACTGGAGAGCGGGGGCAGACATAGCCAGCTACGTATAACGGAATGGAATCCACACCGCTATACGGTCACGGCTGTCTAGATATGTGAGGGTTTCACTACAATCCATCAGTCTCTTAAGGTCATAAAATAGCCTATTGTCTCAATCTCAACCAACTAATAATAATCACAAGATATCAGATCACCAAATATACAATTGTAAGGCGTCCCAAACATTACATATCCAGATGATCATGAAGCTAGTCGTACAAAATGTAAGGACTAGCAAGAGTTAAGTCATACACGATCAACCTCGAGTTGCCAATCATGATTACAGCCCGTAGGCAGACAGTAAATAAAGTTACAAATGAGCTAACACTTGCTCGGCGGCTAAACGCCTCAAAAGAATAATTTTACAATAGAGTGGGAGAGCAAAAATAAACCCACTCGTTGCCCTGGTTACGCCTGGTGACCACCATCGGGCTGAAATGCAGGGAGATCCTTTGGTGCTGCTCCGGTATCTAGCCATACAAAACCAGCTGGGTCAGACCCCAGAAAGAGCAAGTGCCACAAAGGAGGCTTCACTTAAGAACTAAAACCAGCAATTAGCACAAGAGTATAATTACATAATAAAAAGGCAGTAGTTTAAGAAAAAGCATGATGGATAATTATAAAAGACAATCTTGTATAGAATCACTAAAAGACAGGACATATGGAAAGAAAGCATGACATGATGATATACGATGAGATAACCATGGGACTATTCAGATAGCCAGGTTACAACCCGTAAACCAAACAAGGACCGGGGTTGTAACCCTTCGTCTGAACGGAACTTGGTTTCTTTCACCATTTATCGGCAAGATAAATATAAGAAATCAGGTCAAGTAACATTCTGGAGTGACAATCATTATAGTGACAATCCGGAGTGACAATCATTATAGTGACAATCTGGAATGACAATCATTATAGTGACAATCTGGAGTGACAATCATTATAGTGACAATCTGGAGTGACAATCATTATAGTGACAATCTGGAGTGATAATAATTCAATCATTCTGGTACAATCTTACAATTAATCAATTCTAGACAATACCATACTGGACTAGACTCCATCCAATCAATCACGGCCAATCATTGCCTACGGCTTTCTACATTAACTAACTAGGGTTATCACAATCCTAGTTACTAGCAAGATGCAATGAGATGCTCCAAGTAGTCACAGGCCCTGCAGCTATCCAGGTTATCCAGACAATCATTATAGTGACAATTCAGAGAGTACAATGCATTAGAGTGACAATAGAGTTCAATTATTTAAGTGACAATCAAGAGTGCCCCACATAACAGTGGGCTGGAAATGTGCCCTACTCGTCGGCAGGCTACAAGTCCAAACATTTGCAGCCGGGATAACGGGATCGCCTGTAACTGGGGAACATCTCTTCATGTCTAGTGAATTATGCTAGTTATTAACCTTAGTCCATTTCAGTAGGTACTCCTGACCGTGGTACTCAGGAGTCCTCTCCTAGACATGATGCAAGACAGGACTGGATTATTTGTACAAGCACAATCGCCCACGGTGTCCAAGTTAA
>JANAVB010043219.1:3957805-3997198 GCA_029216955.1 Iris pallida
TGTCCGATTTGGACACAGCAAACGTGTCAAATCAAGATCCGTCTTCACAAAAGTTATTTCTAATAATCACAGCAATTAATTCGTGAAAACAGAATCACAAAATACCAACTTTCAGTTCTAAGCGGCATTTCGTCGAACACATGTTCCAATGAACCGACACGTGTCCGATACGCCTATCAAACTAATACAAAAACCTGCCAAACTTCATGCACAGGTCTGGGGTACCTATATGGATGAATCTACAAAGAAAAATCGGGATTAACAAGTGTTTAGAGAGGTTTACCTATTGAGAGTCAATATCTCAATGAAACGAGCCTCCAAACGCGTCGATACCGATTTCCTCCGGTCCAACGCCTCCGATCCCTCCCTAGCAAGTCACCAGCAGGTTCTTCTCCTTCCAACGATCGCAACGCACTATGTTTGGAAGGATTTGGATGAGAAACGAGAAAAATAGGCTATTTCGAGGAGAAGGCAATTTCTAGGGTTTTTGCAAATGGGTGGCTACTATTCATATGCACATGAAGAGGAAGGCTTTTGTTTGGGCAGCCACGGGGTATATCTAGGGTTATGTTAGGGTTTGGGATGGGCCACCATGCAACTAAAGTCTAAAGAAAGCCCAATAGCAAAAAGGCCAAAAGCAATGTATTAAAATAGCCTTAAAATAAGTCAATTTGTTTCCTAATTAGGACTAATGCTCCAAATTCATATCTAATTAGCCAAATAAGTTTATAATCACATGGTTAGTCTTCTAATCAAGGTTATCTATGGTTAAACCATCTGCTACTACCAAAAACACTAATCAAGGACTAAATACCAATCAATTTAATAATAAAATAATAAAAATTTAAATTATCACACAATTTCTAAAATACCCTAATCCAGAAAAGTGGTGGTGACAAATCTACCCCCCTTAGAAAAAATTTGTCCTTAAAATTTAAGATGGTTGTACTCCTTTTAGGTCAAACCCCTGACAATCAAAGTCAAGAAAAGTATATCTAAAATTCAAAACATGGTCCCACTGGTCGTGATTTCTCAGTCTCAAACATGGTCACTACACTATCTAGTACAACATAAAATATCCTGACAGGTACTAATAAAATCACACATCAAGATAAGAAAGAAGGACAGAAAAGACAAATGAAACAAGAGGTCAATAACGAAGTAAAGATAATATCATCAAAGAGGACAGATATGAAATAGATTAATTAGATTTAAACGAGTGTCATTAGATTCAAATCCATGGAAATTTTCTAGTTGTGATTGAGTATCCTCTCAGATAAAGCCTATTCCTTAATTCCTATCGCAGGCTCGCAGCAGTACAACTAAGTCGTCGTACTACCACGATATCGCACTAATGCGAATCACAACCTGCATGGGCCACCGGTCCGCACCCAGTGTAAGGGTACAAGTGCGTAACAACGTCCAGCCTACGCCGCAGAATCGACGGTAGAATGTTTTTCTATGTCACTATCTAAAACAACTCACGCAATTATATAATGTACTTGTCTTTAAATCTCAACTCCGAACGGAGGACAAGTATAGAAATAATATAACTCAATCATAGTCTAAGCACGATAGGATAACACAAAATTCTATAACTACAAGAAAACAAATAAAAAAACTACCAAAAGATAATATTTTAAAACAACTCAAAATAATTCAACTCTCAATTATTACAACTCAAGTTCTAAACATAAATTTTAAAGCAAGTCTACTAAACTAATCTCCCGATCACTCCTGAGAGTCGGGGTCCAAAGGTAGTTAATCCCTCACCAGATCCATAGTAAGTAGGGCATATATCGTTAGGGCTACCATCTGTAATATTTTGTCAATGATCCAGTCAGGAAAGGAAGGAGCACATCTTATCAAGAAATTCTAATTAAATGACAAAGACTATAAAACAATTATAGACAGTTATATTGATGAAGTATAGTAGTGAAATTGGAGAAACAGTTAGAACAATGAGAGTAAATACTGAGAGACAGAAGATCATGGCAATAAAGACTGTAAATATAACTAGCTGAACTAGAGTAATGTGATATGAGTCCAGGTGGTAAAATATATGTCAAGTATGATTTCATTCAATGATTCTAGTAGGGTGATTCTTGTAATGGTTCTTGTGAAGATTCTAGTAAAGATTCTTGACAATACTCACAGTGTGTTTTAAAATAACTGAGATCGACATGTAAACGACTAAGGGTAATCCGGCACATCACACACTGATCAGGTGAGGGATGGCTATCGTTCTTGTAAAATTCACAGGGAGGTGGTTCGAGTATTTAGAAATGTTTATATGTCTACTCAAGTATTTTCCTGCCCAACTAATACGAATGAATCCATAACACGACACGTAAATCGAGAATAAATCTAGCCAGAACATGAAGGTGCTTGTAGGTGATTCTTGTAGTGGTTCTTTTAATAGAGGCTAGACAAGTAAGGTATGTGTGTCGCATACATGAATTCCAGAAATATCAATCCATGTTTGTAACAGAGAATCAAATAGAACTGACTAGAACTGAAATATAGAAATCGACAAGTAAATGAAAGAACTATCAGAGAATGTACTCGCCTTGTATCCTGAATGTCTGATGAGAATATAAGTCCAAACAAAAGTATCTGAGTCCTATTTAGAACAACCATAGGTAACAAAGTGTCTAATATAAAATAGATAAAGTCTACAATGCATTCTAAATAATTTTGGGTCCTCCTAGGTCAAAGTCAACCCTTGGTCAACTCTGGTCAACTCTGGTCAAACCTGGTCAACTATAAATCAACTAGTCTATTTACCAAATTTTAGGTCAAACTCAAGTTATCTAGTCATTCCAAGTCCGTTTGAGTCGATTTGGATCAAGTTTGACCCAAAGTTGACTTTTGTCAACTTGGTCAACTCGCTAGTCAACTAGGCCAAGTTAGGCTTATTTGGTCATTTCTAACTAACTCACAAATTCCCTGGCTACATCATATAGCAACAATAGCATATATATACACATTTACATTCAAAAATATTTATAATAGGATATATATACACATATATATACATACATATAACACAAGGGAAAGAAGAGGCATGTGTGTGTGTGTTGTGTAGTGAGGGGCCACTGTGAGGTTAAAAATCTAAGAACAATTTACATATTATATATAAATACATATATACACTTTATATATATATATATATATATATATATATATATATATATATATATATATATATATATATATATATATTATATATAAGTATTTATCAATGGATATAAGGGATTTATATATATATATAACATATATATGCAAGTAGGCATAGAAGGAAAGGGGTGCCAAGTGTGTTGTGTTTCTAAGGCTACTCCAACCCACTCCTAAACTCACAGGAAACCAAAACATACATACATATATATATATATATATATATATATATATATATATATATATATATATATATATATATATATATATATATATATATATATATAAAAATATATATATATATATATATATATATATATATATATATATATATATATATTACTAACACTATATATATAGATATATATATATATATAGTGATTGCAAGCATAAAAAATATATATATATAGATAGATATATATATATATACATACATACATACAAGTAAATGTAGATAACATATAGATTATATATAGTGAATGCAAGCATAGTCTAAGTACAAAATCAATTTCAGAAATCTGAACTATCCTAATCTTCACATTCAAAATCTGAGTTCAACTCATATTTATACATACAATATATATATATATATATATATATATATATATATATATATATATATATTTTATATATATATATATATATATATATATATATATTGTGAATATGAGTTGAACTCAGATTTTGATATATATATATATATATATATATATATATATATATATATATATATATATATATATATATATATATATTATATATATATATATATATATATATATATATATATATATATATATTTTATATATATATATATTTTATATATATATATATATATATATATATATATATATATATATATATATATATATATATATATACAAAAGAAAATATATATACAAAAGAAGCTATAACATATAGATTTATATATAATGAATGTAAACCATTTACCTGCCCACAAAGCTGAACTCACAAACTAATCCAAATCCAACCCCAAACTCTGAAATCTGAGTTTAAACTCAGAAAATCACTTTCAAACGAAAAATCAATTCAAAAAAACCAACACAAAAACACAAATCCAACTCAACACCCAAATCTCAAAATACCCAACTAGAACTCGCAAAACTTGGCAAACACGAAGGTGTCTACATGTGTGACATGCGCGGGTACTCACAGGGGCGAACCCGTGTCCGTATCGTGTCGACGAAGTACGTATCGTACGGGCACGTACGCGCATGCACGGAATCAGCCGAATCAATACAGACGTGATAACTTCGCGAATACTCAACAAAATCTCGTAAAATTTTAGGAGCACGTAGGCAGAGGTTGCCCCCATGTGTCCATAAATATCACGCAAAATTGTGTCCTGTGCGTCAAGATATGACACTCAGACTACAGGGGCTGTACGCACGCGCGCACGATCTCGTGGGCGCGTGTCGACGTCCGTAGCTCGTGACAGGAGCCACATCGTGCCACGTGGTCAAGTCTAGGGCTAGCCTAGGTCTAGGGCTATGTGTCCACGCTCCTAGTTTGAGGTATTGTCGCGTCGTGTCCGCAAACGAAGGCCGTGTCAGCATAAATTTTTGGCCGCGTGCACAGTGTTGGTTGAACCGTGCGCGTTGGATTTCTCCGCGCACGCTCCAAGAAATGTCATAAAATTTTAGGAGCACGTGAGCAGTGGTTGCCCCCACGCGTCCATGAAATTTCATACGAAACAGAGTTCTGTGCGTCGAGTTATGATACTCGGACATCAGGGCATGCACGGGGCCATGCACGGGCCTCGTGCACGCTTGTCCGTGCCGATTTGGACACTGAAAATGTGTCAAATTAAGATCCATATTCACGAAAGTTATTTCTAATAATCATAGCAATAGATTTGTGAAAACAGAATCACAAATTACCAACTTTCAGTTCTAAGCGGCATTTCATCGAACACGTGTTCCAATGAACCGACACATGTCCGGTACGCCTATCAAACGAATGCAAAAACCTACCAAACTTCATGCACAGGTCTGGGGTACCTATATGGATGTAGCTAGAAAGAAAAATTGGTATTAACAAGTATTTAGAGGGATTTACCTATTGAGAGTCAATATCTCAATGAAACGAGCCTCCAAACGCGTCGATGTCGATTTCCTCCGGTCCAACGTCTCTGATCTCTTGCTAGCAAGTCTCTAGCAGGTTCCTCTCCTCCCTACGATCGCAATGCACTTTGTTTGGAAGGATTTTGATGAGAAACGAGAAAAATAGGCTATTTGGAGGAGAAGACAATTTCTAGGATTTTTGCAAATAGGTGGCTACTACTCATATGCACATGAAGAGGGGAGCTGCTGTTTGGGCGGCCAAGGAGTGTATCTAGGGTTAGGTTAGGGTTTGGGATGGGCCACCTTGCAACTAAAGTCCAAGGAAAGCCCAATAGCAAAAAGGCCACAAGCTATGTATTAAAATAGCCTAAAAATAAGTCAATTTGTTTCCTAATTAGGACTAATGCTCCGAATTAATATCTAATTAGCCAAATAAGTTTCTAATCACATGGTTAGTCTTCTAATCAAGGTTATCTATGGTTAAACCATCTACTACTACCAAAAATACTAATCAAGGACTAAACACCAATCAATTTAATAATAAAATATTAAAAATTCAAATTATCACACAATTGCTAAAATACCCTAATCCAGAAAAGTGGTGGTGACAATTAGTTTACAGTTAACCCAGTAAATAAGTTTCTTTGGAAACTAATCTACTTGTTGATACATGTAAACTACGTTGCTGATTTCATTATTGTGACTTCAAAAACTTTAGAATAATTTTAACCACTTTGGTGGTAATAAATTAAATAATAATGAAGTATCAAAAAACCAGTTGAGTTTCCAGGTTAACCAATTAAATTAACAAAAATTCTGCCTAAACTCAACCAAAGAGTAAACAATTATTTTTGGTTTAGGTTGTTATAGGTTTAACAAAATTGATCAATTCATTACCCTCTTCAGTTGGTTCAAACTCAATTCACCAATCACAGGAATAATTTTACACATAAAGAACAGATCCAAATGTTTACCCAAAAACAAAAGTTAAATAAAAATATTAAGCAAGTAATGCAGCGGAACTAAATCAAATATATAATCGAGTTTATGGTTTGAGCCAACCTGGCTCTGATTCCACATGTAAACCTTAGGTTCAGATCAACCAAACACATAAACTACGCTTATTCTTTTCAATAGATTTAACAGAAGTTTTAATCAACTATCATGAAAATACATAACCCTTACTTGCGTTAGAAGACATGATATAGTGAGCTGTCTTCTCTTCTCTTAGAATCAAAACTAGTTCTTGCTCTCAATAGGATGAGCTTTCGGTCAAAACCAAGCACATTCTGAGAAGAGGGACCAATCACATATATATATATATATATATATATATTTATTTATTTATATATATATATATAGTGGTGCAATTGCGTCCAGCTATTAAGGGAGTAGTTGCTACTAGTTATCCATTTAAGCAAGTTAGGCCACTAGATAACATCAAAATATGAATTAAGTTTTGGTACTAGATAATTGAATTCATTATTCATCTCTCTAATTGGTCTTATCCGGTTCTAAAACCCATTTAAAGTCAAATTATAATATAATACTATTTACTTATCTCTTAGTACATCTGAATAATGACTTGGTAAAACTCACAAATGCAAGAAGACCCTTACAAGCGACAGATTTCTAATGTTTAGTGACGGATTATTCCGTCTCTAAATATCAGTAATTTAGTAGTGTGGTGGGGGTGGACATGGGAAATATTCGTGTCACGACACTGCTGTATATGTAAAAATATATAAAATAGTGAAATGGACACCAACACGTGGACACGGTAGCTAAGGACTAGATTAGCAATAATTAATAAGCAATAGTGATGGCTATTCATAGCCTCATTAGGAAAGTCCTAGAATCTCTACGCATATGGACAGAAGGAATATTCCTGGAATATTTTAGACTAATCCTGATTAGTCTAGTAGTTCTAGAATGTTTCCACTAAGTCTTGGTGACTAAACATTCTACAATGGACTTCCTAAATAAACAATCAAATTTAAGGAAATTACAAGTCTACCATTACTCTATTAGAAAATATAATTAAATAAAGTTAAAATATTCTTTTGGCTAATGATAAACAATTAATCCAGAATTAATATTTCGAATAATCAAAAGTAATTAGTACAATATTAATTAATTAGTTAACAAATAATTTCCAAAAATGGAAATCATACTTTCAAATAAAATATTAAAAAAATTCAAAATAAATTATTCCAAAAATAATTAGAAAATTGATAAAATATTAGGAACAAATTTTAAATCTCATTTTTTAGGAAAAGTGGGGTTACACATACTTCCTGGATAGTGGCCTCGACTGTATCGTAAATGCAATATGGAGGGAAAATCTCATTAGCTTGTGTGAGTTAAACTTGTTCTACACAACACTAGTATTTGTAATTATAGTATAATTTGGACTTGTTCTGCACTGTTATATGTGACTTCAGTATCCAGTTATTTACAACATTTTTTTAACATGTGCTAAGTGTTTAGCATCCTTAATTCCTTACAACTTTTTTAGATGAATTACAATATATATATTTTTTTCTCCAGGCAAGGAAAAGATGTTGATCAAAGCATGTATATCCAAACTTTCAGAAGTTGACTGTTGAACTTCTACGTACAGTAGTAGATTCATTGTCAACGTATTGAACTCAATTCATCAAAAAAATATTATATTATATGGTAGTAGATTCATTACCAAATCCAAAAATATTGTGTTATACGGTATTTGAATTTCCTGACACCACACCATACCATAGATATTTCCTTCAATTACCAATCAATTTTGGATGCTGCGAAACAAGGATACCCTAAGGAAAAAAAATTAATAGACATATGTGTTGGCCCATTGGTCATGATCAAACCTGATTTTAATAATTGATCAAACTCTATCTCGATATAAATGCAAGTCAATTCAGATGTTCACCTACGACGTTTTGGACACTGCTCAACAATGGATATCTACTATGTTCAAGACTGAAGCCGTTTGCCATTCAGAATGTATTTCCTTCAAAGCAATGTACTTTTTCATTTTATTGAGTCTAGGAATACATTGTACACCAAGTCGTACTGGCAAATAGGCTGTCCGAAATTATTTTTCAAAACTGACCAATCTTTTTAAAAATGACCTATGTCTTTGAAAAACATCCTTTTTACAAAAAGCTTCTGAAGGACTTTTCAAAAGGCCAAATTGATTTTTCTCATAAATGAACTGGCAGAAACCTAGCAGAACTCGGCCAGAGTTCGGCCAAGATGAACGTTAGTGAACGTTTGATTTTGAACTTGGTCACCCTTCAGTTGCGGTTTGTTACAAAGAGTTCTGTCCGAATTCTGCCCGAATTCTGTTAGAGTTCTGTCTTTGGAAAAACTATAAATAGAGAAGTATTTCGATCATTTCAAATCACCAATTCACTTTCAATCTCTTCTCTTCTAAAGCTTACATTTTCTCCAAAGAGTTTTTCAAAGCTTACATTTTCAACGTCCAAGCCAGTTACAATCCTCTAGTCGATTTTGCCAGTACGGTACGGTCTAGAAGTTTCAAGAGCGATTGTAATCAGAGGCTTGATAGAAGATACAACTCTTCACAATTGAAGTTGGTCGAGTTCTTCGTATCAAAGCTCGCGCCTGTAGAAGTTGCAAGGACTTCGTATAAAAACTTGCGAGATTTTTCAATAGTGGATTCAACTGGAAGCTAGAGTTCTTCCGACTGGACTAGTCCTCACAAGAGGGAAACCAGTATAAATCTCGGTGTTTGTGTTTGCCTTCTGATCACTTTTTATTTCTGTCATTTACTTCATGATTATTTTTTATATCTGTGATCTAACTGCTAACGAGATTTTTAATTAGCAATATTCCGCTGCCTACTCTATTCACCCCCCTCTAGAGTATTCTGCTTTATGATTTTGTTCCTACAATTGGTATCAGAGCAGGTTATACAGGTAAAGCAAGATAAAATTGCAGTTATATTCAATTGTTATATAGATCACAACATTACACATGGCAACTGTGAAATTCACAAGTGAAGGCTAAGCCACAAACAGACCTCCACTGTTCGACGGCACAAATTATACCTATTAGAAAACACGTATGAGTTTCTTTCTGAAATCTCTTGATTTTGACTTATAGTCTGTAGTTATTGATGGCTATAAAAAGCCCCCTCGTATAAATGTTGATGGAGTTTTAGGTGAAAAACTCCATGACAAATATACAGGAGAGGAAAAGAAAAAGGCCAGTCTTGACGCACGTGCTATTAACGCTTTATTTTGTGCTTTAGACAGAACTGAATTCAATAGGGTGTCTACTTTCACAACATCAAACGAAGTATGGAAACATCTCGAAGTAACCCACGAAGGAACAACACAAGTCAAGGAGTCAAAGATCAGCAAACTTACTCAGGAGTACGAGGCGTTCAAAATGAAGCCAAGTGAATCAGTCACTCAGATATTTTCAAAATTCTTGGATATTGTAAATCCTCTGTCTTCACTAGGTAAGGATTACAGTAATCATGAGAAGATTCGCAAACTTCTATGAGCCCTTACAAAGAACTGGATTCCAAAGGCTACTGCAATCATTGAAGGGAACGACCTCTCAACAATGTCTCTAGAAACACTCATGGGTAAGCTACTCACTCACGAGTTAGAACTTCAGAACTTTGAAGATGCTACACCGAAGGAGAAGTCAGAGAAGACGATCGCTCTCAAGGCTCAACATAGAAGAACCATCGAAGATGATTCTGATGACAGCGACTCCGACTCTGAAGATCAAGCTCTTCTGGTAAGAAAATTCAAGAAGTTCATAAGATTTAACAGAAGAACAAAAGACAGCAACAACAACAACAACGAGAAAGATCCTATTTGCTACGGATACAAGAAGAAAGGACACATGAAGAAAGACTGTCCAACAACATCATCATCAAAGAAAAATAGCAAATATGACAAAGGCTATCTGAAGAAATCTATATCAAGAAAGTACGCCAACACAAGCATATGGCATGAAAGTAAAGCCAGCGAATCAAAAGATGAACAATCAGATGACGCTGCAAATGTGTGCTTGATGGCTTGCGATCAGGTAATCACTAATCCTCTATTTGATCCTTATGATGATTTCACCTTTGAGCAACTAGGAGAGACTTTTAGTAAACTGTTAGATGATTACAGAAAACTGTATAGTAAATATGAAACCTCTAAAAAGGTACTCAAAGAGTACAAAGGTGAAATAGGAAGACTTACCGACCTACTAGATCATGTTAGAGATAATGACTCTTCAAATGAGTCTGGTGGGCTTTCATCTATTAAGTTGTTACACGAGACTATTAAGCTATCCGAAGAAAAGACCAAATTATTATCCAGTTAAAGGAAGACCTATCTAAGGAGAGAAAGAGTCTCCAGTGTGCACAGATCAGATTAGAATCACTCACATCTGACCATACTAGATTGTATGACACTTCCAAAAAGTTGGAAATTAGTTTAGGAAAATGGCCTGAAGTTGCTGCTTCCTATTCTAACACGTATCAATTATCGAATTATCAGAACACGCCCAACACTGTCAAACCAAACCATACCAAAACTATGCCCAAGAAGACTAATAGGCATGCATTCTTCTATACTAGAAAACCAAAACCTACCAATCATGCACCTCACACTACTTTCAACACTCAACATGCTAAATGTTATTATTGTGGCCTCATTGGTCATATATCTTCTGCATGTAGAATCAGAAAGTTAGTAGATTTAAATGTTTATGCATGGATACCGAAAACTAACCAGTCAGGACCCTACAAGAAATGGGTACCAAGAGTTTCATCTGCAAATTATTTTATAGGTGGGACGCCCTTCACATGATAGAAGCAAATGGATCCTCGACAGCGGTTGCTCACGGGACATGACCGATGACGCTTCATTATTCGTAACACTGTCGAAGAAGAATAAAGAAGGATACGTCTCCTTCGATAATAATTTAAGAGGGTACATAATCGGTATTGGTGATATTGGTAAGGCTCCCTATCCAGTGTTAAAGATGTTTGTCTAGTTACCGAGTTAAAATATAATATGCTCAGCATAAGCCATTTAGCTGATCACGGTTATGGTATTAACTTCGTAAAAGATTAATGTACTATAGTTGATCATGCAACTGGTAGTACTATATTTGAAGGTATTAGGGAAGACAATATATATGTTTTCTATTTGTTGGAAGATGCTAACAAAGCAAGTAGATGTTTGATGGCCAAAAGCGTTGAGAGTCAACTATGGCATATGAGACTCGGTCAGCAAACAAGGATACAATTTCAATATTATCTACAAAAAAGTTGGTACGCGGCTTACCAGATATTTCTTTCAAGAAGGATATGGTATGTGTAGTGAATGTGAAAAGAACAAAGCTACCAAATCCGTATTCAAATCCAAGAACGCTGTAAGTACCACTAGACCTTTACAACTGTTGCATATGAACTTATTTGGACCAAGTAGAATTGCTAGTCTAGGTGGTAAGTTATATGCATTTGTCATTATAAATGATTTTTCTAAATATACATGGGTTTATTTTCTTGCACGCAAGAATGATGCATTATCAGAATTCGTCACCTTTTGCAAAAAAGTATAGAATGAAAAAGGGTTCATGATTACTTGCATTTGTAGTGATCATGGCGGCGAATTTGAGAATGTAGAATTCAAGCAATTTTGTGACACACATGGTTATCTGCATGAATTCTCTTGCCCTAGGACTCCGCAACAAAATGGAGTTGGGGAACATAAGAACAGAACTCGATCTGAAATGGCTAGAGTAATGTTAAACCAGTTTAGTCTACCTAGATACTTATGGACTGAAGCTGTAAATACAGCAAGCTATATTCTCAATAGGGTTCTAATTCGACCTATATCGAAGAAGACTCCCTATGAACTGTGGTTTGATAGTACACCAAATGTTTCTTATTTCAAAATCTTTGGTTGTAAATGTTTTATTCTTAATACTAAAGATAGTTTGAGTAAATTTGATGAAAAGGTCGATGAAGGTATATTTTTAGGTTATGCAGCAAAGAACAAAGGATACAGAGTCTTCAATAAAAGAACCATGATCATTGAAGAATCTATTAATGTCAAGTTTGATGAGCTAAATCAACACTTAGACGATGATGACAATGAAGACATAATCGTACCAAGTACAGTTACTGCAAAACCTTCACACAAAGATGCAGAACCATCACTTCAGGCATCAGATGAACCTCCAAGCAAAGAAGCCGGAACTAGCAATCTTGAGACTACACCAAAAGAGATGAGATTCTTGGCTAATCATCCAAAAGGCTTGGTAATTGGTGAGATTACCAAGGGTGTAAGTACTCGTTCCTCTAATAAAGATATAGCTTCTTGTGTTGCTTTTGTCTCACAGTTTGAACCCAAAAATATTGATGAAGCATGTAGTGATAATTTTTGGTTAGATACTATACAAGAGGAATTAAACCAATTCGAACGGAATCAAGTTTGGGAACTTGTTCCCAAGCCCATTGATCATCCGGTCATTGGCACCCGATGGGTATTCTGAAATAAATTAAACGAGAATTGTTTAGTGACTCGTAATAAGGCTCGACTCGTAGCTCAAGGATACAATCAAGAAGAAGGTATCGACTACGATGAGACTTATGCCCCAGTTGTGAGATTAGAATCCATTCGCATGTGATGTGCATTTGCATGTTTTCATAATTTTAAGTTATTTCAAATGGATGTCAAAGCACATTTTTAAATAGTTTTATAAAAGAAGAGGTTTATGTTGCTCAACCACCCGGTTTTACTGATTTCAAATTTCCTGAATATGTTTTCAAGTTGAAGAAAGCCTTATACGGTTTGAAACAAGCCCCTCGTGCTTGGTACGATCGTCTAAGCTCTTTTCTACTTGATAATAATTTTTCAAAGGGAAAGGTTAACACTACTTTGAATAACAATATTCTTTTGATTCAAGTCTATGTAGATGATATTATTTTTACATCTACTGATGAATCTCTTTGTCAAGAATTTTCAAAGTGTATACAGAATGAGTTTGAGATGAGCATGATGGGAGAGCTAAAATTCTTTTTCGGACTGCAAATCAAACAAACCAACAATGGGACGTTCATAAATCAAGCAAAGTACACAAAGGATCTATTAAAGAAGTTCGACATGGAAGCAGTCAAGCCACTTAGCACTCCAATGGCGACTTCAACCAAGCTTGATATTGATGAACAAGGCAAACCTGTCGACATACGTAAGTATCGAGGTATGATCGGTAGCTTGCTATATTTAACTGCTAGTCGACCAGACCTTATGTTTAGTGTTTGCTTATGTGCTCACTTTCAAGCTAATCCTAAGGAATCACATTTGTGCGCAGTTAAGCGTATCTTCCGATACCTTAAAGGTACTTCTTCTGTCGGCTTATGGTATCCCAAAACCACGTCATTTGACCTAACCGGTTATTCTGATGCTAATTTTGTCGGATACAAAGTAGATAGAAAAAGCACTAGCGACATATGTCATTTTCTAGGAAAAGCTCTAGTCTCTTGGTTTAGTAAAAAGCAAAATTATGTTGCATTATCAACAACTGAGGCTCAGTATATCACCGCAGGACGTTGTTGTGCACAAATTTTGTGGATGAAACAAACTTTAGAAGACTATAGATTTTATTTTACACACATATCCATTTTCAGTGACAATACTAGTTCTATTAATTTGACTAAGAATCTAGTATGTCACTCTCGCACTAAACATATCGAGATTCGACATCACTTTCTTAGAGATAATCAACAAAATGGAGATATAGACCTTGTATACATAGACACTCAGAATCAATTAGCTGACATGCTCATAAAACCTCTAGCGAAAGATCGTTTCAATTATTTACGTCGAGAATTAGAGATTTTAGATATCAATAATATTAATTAATTTTGTTTTATTAATTAATTTATTCGATACTCAAAAACTGTTTTCGAGACAAGCCTAAAAAGAGTCTGTCTGTCACCACGACTACGATCGAAGCGAAGCGGTACTTAAGAGTTCTCCGGTGAACCTCCGTTAGCTGGGACAGTACTCCTACAGCTAATCTGAGTCAGATACTGAGTAAAGAATTTTAATTTATAAAATAATATTAATTATATTATTTTAAGATTTAAAATTACTAAACTCTGAATTAAACATTTGAAACGAATTAATAAAAAAAATGTGGCCTCATTGTTATTTTTTTCTTACACATATATAGCCAGGCAACCCTTGGCGAATTCGGCCTGAGTTCGGTCCGAATTCGGCCAGAGTTCGGCTGGGTATATATATTTACCAGCCAGAACCCGAGGCTCCCTTCTTCTTCATTCTTCCAAACATCCTCAAACAGCAGCAGCCGTGCCTCCAAACCCTATCTCTTCTCTACCCTTGTTCTTCCAATCCGCATGGAGATTTTCGTCCAAACTTTGGATTCGTGCAGAGAATTTCGTCCTCAACAACATATCCAATTCTTAGAAGGTATAATTCCTTCTCTCCTCCACTTTCAAATTCTTAGGGTTTCTAGCATTTTTGGAAAAGAATGCCTAAGTTCAATCCCTTCAAGAGGAAGAAGACCAATGCCAGTGAAGAGGCATCATCTTCAAATCCGCATACGGATTCACTTTTTTCTTCGGTCCAATCGGATGATGGTGCATCAGACGATTTTTACTTCAAAACTTCCGACCAAGCTTTATTATGGTATGCCGATTTCATTATGCGTACAATCTGTACCGGATTACCGATTAAATGGACTGTCTTTCCTGACCACCGCCCTTACTTTGAGGTATTAGGGCTACAATACTTTGTTACCTTACAATTTTCTATTGCTACTAATGCCATTAGATTATTCTATTGTAATTTCATGTTAGACACTTTTACCGCGAGAATACGTGTCGGAGGGATCGATATCGAATTCACTGATGAAATATTAGCAAAAATCCTTGGTATTCCAAACGAAGGTGCCCCGCTCGATGACATCACTGTTTTTGATTTCCCCGATGGTACGACCCTCATTAGTTTCAAGAATGAGCTTTGTGCGCCCGCACGTGCTCGTCCTGGAAAGTTCAAGGCTAATAACTTGAACTTGTTTAAATAAAAATTACATCGCATTATCTATTCCACTTTACTTCTAAAATCTACTTCCAAATATGATGTCACTAGACTTGAGCTTTCTGCTCTATATCACATTCTTAAGGGGATTCTTTTTTCTGCCCCTAAGACTATCATTCAGATGATGGGTAGATGTCGCAGAAGAGACCGCAACCTCTCTTATACGATGCTCATCCCACACATCTTTCAGAGATTTGACATTGACCTATCTACTTATGCTGTTGACCCTGAACCCAACTTTCTCAAACTCTCTCGTCGTAGCATTGCCACTGTTCCTCCACCTACTGCACCTGCTCCTCCTACACCTACTCCCACAGCACCTGGTCCTCCTTATTCTTATCCTATGACATTTGAGGGTATTCATCAGCACCTTTCAGATCTGCAATCATTCTTTGTTGACACTTTAAGGGAACATGAGTTCCGTGATGTGACTCGGTTCCAGGCTCTTGCCAACTCCTTTGCCGATCTGAGATTTGCGCAGACGGGTCACTCAGCTAGCTCTCTATCTCGTGACCCTTCTGTTTCTGGATACCGCTTTGATGATGAGGCGATCCACTCTCTGTTCCAGCCAGGGAACTGTAATGTCTGGGGTTCGTATTACGTATTTTGGAATACGTGTACGTATTTTATCTTGTATTGCATGATTCCTTGCTTAGTTTCCTTCCTGGCTTGGGTTATTCTTGGTTCGGGTTGGCTTGGTTCGGTTTGGGATTGCTATTGGTTCATTATGAACCAAGGGTGAACCCCCTACCTACCACCACCACTATCATTTATTAACCCCACTTTCTTCTCTCTCTTCATTACTCTTCTTCTTTCCTCCATTACTTCTTCACCTACCAGAGAGAGAGAGAGAGGTCTTGGCAAGTGCAACTTGCTTCATGGAGGAACTCCAATTTTATTACTTTATTCTCTTCCTTACAGCATTTTATCTTACTTTAGTACTTGACATTTTTACTTTCCATGGCTAGATTCTTGTAGATCTAAGTTTATATTATTTTTAGATTTCATGGGTTTTGATCTACTTAATCTTGTTATTTCTGAGTTTTTATGGTTCTATGGTGTAGAGTATTTCATTCTGACCCGTTTTGACCCATAGAAGTTCGGATTTGGGCTCCGGATGATGGAGTTATGGAGCTTGAGGACTTGGCTCTCATGGTGTTCTTCTTCTCGGAAATTTTGGAGAAGATGAACTGTGCTTGACTTGACCACATGAATATTTCATGCTGCAAGTGATTCCCCTAGCCGCATGAATTATCCTGGCCGCATGAGCCCCCAATTGAGTTCAGCCGCATAGGCGCATGACCCCGCTAACCGCATATGCCACTCTTCCCAACCGCATGAACACTCTTGGGCTGCATGGCAGCACTTGACCGCATGAACCTTCATGCGGCGGGTCTCCCAGCCGCATAGGCTTCGGCCTTCTTTCCAGCCGCATGGACTCTGTCTACCTGTAGCCGCATAAGACTACGCATGACGCAGCCGCATATGCTCGAGATCATTCAGCCGCATGGACCTACACCTCCACCTGCCGTATGGAACTCACTCGACCCCAGCCGCATAGCTCCGCTCCTCTTGAGCCGCATAGGCCCTGCTTCCCGCTTGCCGCATAAGGCTCAATCTCTTGAGCCGCATGCAGCCTCACTTGCTCTCGGCCGCATGCGCCTGACCCTATTCGGCCACATGGACAGTTCTTCTCCAAGACGCATGAGATCATTCCTGACCGCATATGCCTGAGCCGTATGGACCCGCATCAGTCCGACCGCATGGATTCTCTCCTTGGCCTCATATGCCCGAGCCACATGGTTTTCTATAGGCTGTATTCTATGTTTTATTACTTGATTATTACTGTTAACTCATGCCTTGTAACCCTCAGTATAATTGGGTCTCCTGATTGAATGCTAGCACTATACTACCCTGTATATGTACTTAAACACGAAAGTGACCCATCGTGGTGCACTCCTGACAAGTGAACATGACATGACCTGATAGTGGCCCGTCGTGGCGCACTCTTGACCAGTACTCTTGACATGATGACCTGGCATGATATATCTTGATAAGCTGTTACGACGGCTACCTGACATGACATGACCTGTATAATTAACCTGGACACCGTAGGCAATTGTGCTTGTACAAATAATCTAGTCCTGTCTTGCATCATGTCTAGGAGGGGACTCCTGAGTACCACGGTCAGAAGTACCTATTGAAATGGATTAAGGCTAATAACTAGATTAATACACTAGTCATAAAGAGATCCCCCAGCTACAGGCAATCCCGTTACCTGGGCGCACCTTGGGATCTGTAGCCTGCCATCGAGTAGGGCACATTTCCAGCACACTGTCATGTGTTGCACCCTTCAAGCTACCTAAGGGTACATACATTTCCTGGACGATGTACCCACCTGAATTCAATCGTAATCTTTCGACCTGGGTAACCTGGATGGTCTGCAGGGCTTGTGGCTGTGGAATAATCTCACTGCATCTTGCTAGTAACTAGGCCTGTGATAACCCTAGTTAGTTAAAGTATCAAGCCGTAATTCTTGCTTGGCCGTGAAATGATTGGATGGAGTCTAACCAGTCTAGTCTTGTCATGATTCTGTTCCAGATTACTGCATGACTTGAATGCCTGTATTTATTTTACCGATAAATGGTGAGAATTCCAAGTTCAGTACAGACGAAGGGTTACAACCCCGGTTCTTGTTTGGTTTAATGGTTGTAACCTGGCTATCTGAATAGTTTCATGGTTATCTCATCGTATATCACCCTGTGATGCTTTTCTTTAATTCATGTCTTTATTTTTAATCTATTTCTATTGTGCTAATTGCTGGTTTTAGTTCCTAAGTGAAGCTTCCTTTGTGGCACTTGCTCTTTCTGGGGTCTGACCCAGCTGGTTTTGTATGGCCAGATTTCGGAGCAGCTCCAGAGGATCTACCGACTTTCCAGCCCGATGGTGGCGACCAGACGTAATCAGGGCAACGAGTGGATTATTTTTGGCTCTTCCACTCTATTGTAAAAATATTTTTTTGAGGCGTTTAGCCGACGAGCACCTGTTTAGCTCGATTGCACTTACTTACTGTCTACCTACGGGCTGTAACATGATTGACAGATTCTAGGGTTGATCATGTATGACTAAACTCTTGCTAGTTCTAATATTTTGTAACGACTAGTTTCATAATCAGCTGAATATGTAATATTTGGGACGCCTTATTATTGTATATTTAATGATCATACATCTTGTGACTTTACTTTCTTGCTTGTGATTGAGACACTAGGCTTGTTCATGACCATAGGAGACTGTTGGCTTGTAGTAAACCCTCATGTATCTAAACAGCCGTGATCGTATAGCGAGATGGAATCCATTTCATATACGTAGCTGGCTATGTCTGCCCCCGCTCTCCAGTATTCTGGTTCTGGGGTGTGACATGGTTTAAGTGGTGGCCCATGCAGGTCTTGTAAATCAAGATATGTGAGGGTTTATCGAATAGATGTCTCAATCAGTATTCGCCCTTGATCTCTGCTCGTATCTTCTAAATCCCTAGATTCTTGTCCTGATAATATGCTTGTAACGTTGATGTGTCTTGGTCCTTCCTTATTGTTCCCCATGTCGTCTTCTTCAGTGGCATCGTTCCTGGACCTGCCGGTCAGCAAGGCAGAGCACTTCCCGTAGATCAGCAACAATCCGGAGATCAAGTCCAGCATTCCGGAGTAGCCTCCAGAGTCGTACCTTCTGGCGGAGAGCCACCAGTCTAGCCAGTTCAGCCAGTGGAACTTGATGATGGCACTTTGGTAGGACTCGTCAGGACCTTGATAGCTTCCCAAGATCGTCGTGGAGATGCCTTGCACCAGGCAGTGACGGATGCCTTGACCAGACGAGGTCATCAGGGTAACAGCACGGCCAACAGCTTCAAGCGCTTGAACCCTCTATTCTTTGACGGTAGTGAAGATGCTATCGCAGCAGATGCCTGGCTTCAGGATACTGAAGTGATTCTCGAAGCAGCCAGGACCCCCGAGAACGAGAAGGTAGCCGTGGTGCGCCTGTAGTTATTAGATCTTGCCCGTAGCTGGTGGGCGGCTAAGACTGTTGGATTAGCAGTACCCATTACTTGGGCGGTGTTCAGAGAGAGATTCCAGACCAAGTATTTTGATGCTGTAGCTCGGTATGATCTACAGACGAGGTTCACCAATCTGAAGCAGATGGGCAGGACGGTCGATGGATATGCGGCCGAGTTCTCGAGGCTCAGTCGGTTTGCTCCCACCTTGGTGGCGACCGAGTTCGACAGAGCCCAGCGATTTCAGCAAGGGCTTCACGTGGAGATTTTGTTGACAGTTGAGCAGTTTGAGCATCAGACTTTTGATGCAGTCTTGAGAGCAGCTAGGAGGCATGAGTATACCTTTCAGAGGATTGTGGATAGGGCCGAAGGTCGGAAGAGATCCCACGGCCAGATGAATCAGTCTTCAGCCCCAGCCCCGGCAGCCAGGGTTTGACTATTGGAGCTCTGAGGTGAGCGGCCTAAGTAACGTCGGTTCAGCATTCAGCCCCGACGTACCCTCAGTAGCAGAAGCCAAAGCAGACTTCCGTAGTGGGATGTTCTCATTGTGGAAAGCCAGGCCATGTAGTGGCAGAGTGCCGTAGGGCACAGGGATTATGTCTGGCTTGTGGAGCAGCAGACCATAGGGTTGGATCCTGCCCGAATAAGGGTGGTTCATCATCATGCAACCTTTCTAGCTCTTCGGTGGGAGGACCAGCTCCGGTCCAGCAGCAGCAGTATCCATTGCCGAGGCCCTTGCCTCCTCAGTCCCCGGTATTCCAGCAACAGAACCCCCAGCAGCATACTCAAGCCCAAGTCCAGAGCCAGAATAGGCAGCGAGGATTTCAGTAGAGGGGACCAGCACCTTGAGGGAATGGTCAGGCTATGGTGATGACCGCAGAGGAAGGATTGGCACCAGGAGAAGTAGTGACAAGTACTATTCTCGTCAACTTCTTTCCAACTTCAGCTTTATTTGATTCTGGTGCATCACATTCTTTTATGTCTGCACGATTTGCGACACGGATAGGATTGAAGCCCGAGTTATTATCAGTAAGGCTCAATATACTTACTGGTAACGGACTTGTGGGAGTCGATAGGGTATTTTTCTCGTATCGGATCGTAGTTAGCGGTAAGGAGTTTCCCACTAGATTGATCGAATTCCTGATGGCCGATTATGATATGGTCCTAGGGATGGATTGGTTGAGGAACCAGTATGCTAGAATAGACTGCCATATTGGTAGGGTTATTTTTAGCATTCCAGGAGAGCCAGAGTTTTCCTTTTTCAGAGGCACAGTTGAGCCTTCTCCTTCAGTATTGCGGATGGTAGTAGCAGCAGTGCAGTTGCCCCGGATAGTCGAAGAGTTTCCAGATGTTTTCCCAGAAGAGCTTCCAGGTATACCGCCAGAGCGGGAGATCGAGTTCACTATCGACTTGATTCTCGGGACAGCCCCAGTGTCGGAGAGAGTCTACAGGATGGCACATTCAGAATTGGAGATCTTGTACAAGATGATTGAAGAACTTTGAACCAAGGGATTCATTCGTGCTAGGGGATCGCCTTGGGGAGCCCCGATGCTTCTTGTAAAAAAGAAGGACGGTACGTCCAGGTTATGTGTTGATTATCGTACCTTGAACTCAATGACAATCAAGAACAGATACCCTCTTCCGAGGATAGATGAATTGTTTGATCAGCTCAAAGGGGCAGCAGTATTCTCGAAGATCGACTTACGCTCAGGATATCGTCAGATCAGGTTCAGAGGGCAGGACATCCCGAAGACAGCTTTTAGATCGAGATATGTGCATTAGGAGTTCCTAGTAATGCCATTTGGAGCGACCAATGCGCCGGCTGTATTCATGGATCTCATGAATCGCATCTTCATGCCTTACTTGGATCAGTTTATGATTGTGTTTTTGGATGACATCCTGGTCTATAGCAGGAGCAAAGCGGAGCATGAGCAGCATCTCCGTGTGGTTCTTCAGATTCTCAGGGGGCACCAGTTGTATGCCAAGTTCAGTAAATACGAGTTCTGGCTTGATCGCATTTCGTACTTGAAGAACAGTATGGCAACTCTAGAGGGGGGTGAATAGAGTTTATATAGAAAAATAGCCAATTAAAAATAACTCTTTCACCAACAATAAATAATCAGAGTAAAGTGCGGAAAATAAATGAAGAGCAGAAGAGCATACGCAAACACAGCGATTTTAAAGTGGTTTTCCTCGTGGAGGACTAGTCCAGGCCTGAGAACTCTAGCTCAGGATTAAATCCACTATTTGTAAAATAGTTGTTTACAACCCGTGCCTTTTCTTCAGAAGAGCACGTCAACTTCTAACAGATGATCGCAGTGGCGATTTGCTTGGAATTGTCCAAGCGACTTCTTCGACTCTTGCACAAGAATCCTAACTGAGAGATGCTGAGCAATCGACACTTAGGAGGCTTGTGGCTAGTAGATGGGAAGGGTATGGCTTACTTGAGCTTATAAAAGAGAAGAGAAAAGAAGATTGGATGGATTGGAATGAGAGAATTCATGCCCTATTTATAGTATTTTTATAGGCAGAATTCGGCCAGAATTCGGGTAGAAAAATTCAAAAATTTGGCCGTTGGACAACTAGCAACCAGCTAACCCTAAAATTAGGGTTCCTGATTTCTAGGGGACAGAGTTTGGCCCGAACTCTGTGTGGAGGCAGAGTTCGGCCCGAACTCTGTCTCCAGAGCACAGAGTGGTTCTAAGGGGATTTTTGGACAATGTTTGGTTCAGTGGAGCTTGGGATTTTGGGTAGGCTGTAGACTAAGTGTCAAGAGCTCAGCAAGACTTAGAGTACACAAGTCTAGACTCAATGAAAATATAAAATACAGACTCGAAAACACACTGAGAGCCGGAGACTGAGCTGTCGTCTGTCTTGAACTGTTATGCAGACGTCGTGTGTCGTATTGAATTAATACAGATATTATTTAGTCAATGTAGTCAATATTTGGTTGACTGTGACTTTGTATCAACAATCTCCCCCATATTGATAATTGACAAAATAATATATGTATATTCAATATTCATACCTGGACACAGTTGATTATAGCAACATAGCTCCCCCATACTTGATGCCGAGCTAGAATGTAATAGCTCCCCCGTAATCAGTGAATGGTGCTGAGCTAGAAGCAATAGCTCTCCCGTAAATAGTGCATGGAAACCTGTATAATATCTCCCAAAAAGCACAAACAAGCACAGAAATACGAAAAGATAGGATATGATACCAAACAAGTATATCCAGCCATATATATCCAGGCAGAATATACATAGATATCCAGGCAGAATATACATAGTTCTCCCCCTTTTGGCAGTTAGCAATATAGACTGCAGATGAATGAATAAAAAAAAAACTGCAGTAGACAATTAATAGTAATACAACCACACCAAGCAGAGAAGAAACAGTATAGAAATAATCAAAAGAAGTACTAGCATAAAGTGTCATAACCAAATGTTAAACACACAACCAGAGTTTAAAAGCATCCAAGTACATAAAACTGAAACTAACTAACTAGAAATGAAAATACATCAACTAATGTCATCATCAGCAGCAGCAGCAGCAGATAGTAGCTAATCTCCATCATGGAGCACGAGATGGTCCAGGAATGTCAGAACGTCTGGGATCCACAAAAGCAGCACCCGGATCCAGGTAACGCATGACCCACGGATCATCAATGCGATAGCCCTCACGATCGGGATCCCGCTGCATGGGAATGGGCATAGTAGGATGATGGGACATGGAGTACCGAATATCATGCAGCGAGTTGCTGAGTGCACTCATCTGTAGGGTAGTGCGGTAGTCCATCTGAGCCCACCGATCGTCCTCTAAGTTGAAACGATCCCAGAGCATGGTCTGGATGGAGTCAAGAGTGGCAGGTGGAGGAGGTGCATCCTGACCGAGTTGAGGGACGTCTGGCTCCTCATCATCAGAATGCTCAGAAGCCTCAGGAGAGGCGACGACTGCTTGAGTACGTCGTGCCTTGGACAGGAAAGCAGGAGCAGGCAGGAACGGACAGTCATGAATAGGAATGATGAATGCACGAAAAACCATAGGAAGGTATAAAGGATAAACCAAAGCTCTTGGTTTCTTCCTATAATTTATCATCCAGCCCATCATTGTCCTAGGAAGATTGAAGGGGATACGAAAATGAAGGTGATATAAAGCAGAGATCTCAAAGTAGGTAACTTCATCAGTTGAACCAGCTTTTGGTAAGATAGTATTGAACACGATGCGATGAAGTTCATAAAAGTAGGGGGTGAGATGCTTGGCCTTTAGCTTGCGAGGACTTACGTTAGGAGCACATAAATCCTCCTTGAATCCTTCAAGGGAAGTATCGCCAACAAATTGAAGTTGACGTGCTTCCACAAGCTTGTCCCACACATCAAGATCCGGGAGAGCAAGAAAGTCTCCCAACTCAGAATCATTGAAGGCAATGTTAATGCCAGCAACCCGGGAATAGATGTGGGTTGCATCGTGAGTCAGATTACAGTAGAACATTTGGATTGCGCTACAGTAAATGACAAAGTTGGAAGCAACTAGTTCATCCAAACAAAGATCACGAAATAAAGATTTATATTGAGAAAATATTGTGAAACTGATAGGATGGCCCCCAAACACCGGACGAGTCCTAAAATCGCTAAACCATTCATTAGAGGCGTCTAGCGACACAAATAGACGGTCGTCGTATGTATTAGGGTCATCGGGACGCGGCGGATTGAACAACGGATGAATGGGGTGTTGTTCAACAACTTGTTCAATCGGAGGAGGAGGAACCGAAGAGGAAGCTCCCTCATGTCGAGTCCTTTTCCCTCGTTTGGACAAGCGAGATGCCATTTGCAAAGAAATAGGAGAACTTGAAAATGATAGAAAGAGAGAGTTATACCTGAAAATAATACCAAACAGTGGAAGAGAATGTTGAAAAACCCCTTTCCCTTGATTTTGAGAAGAAATGGAGCTTTCTAGATCAAGAACTAAGGTTAGGGTTTGGAAGGAAGAAGGTTGAAGAGGTGGAGAAGAAGGAAATATGGGAGGAAAGAGAAGGAATCCCAAAATAAAATAGGGGTTTGTCTTTGGTCGGATAGAATATTGACCATTGGATCTAAAATGATCCAACGGCAGAGGCTGATCCCGACTCTGGAACAATTGGACCGAACTCGGTCCGAACTCTGTTGGGGGCAGAGTTCGGCCCGAGTTCTGGATTAGTGGTCCAGAACAGAAAACAGGCTGAAAAGATAGAAAAATTGGTTAAGTGTTGAAGAAAAAAGTTTGATAAATTCAATGAAGTACATAGAGAGGTACACAAAAGTCAGAATGAACTTTAGAAAAATCAATTAAGCAATATTAAATCGAAACAAACTATATAACAAACAAGGAAATATATTGTAATTCAATATTTCAAATTTGCCATAGATTAGCTGCAGGGGCCGGATCCCAGCTAGCGGTAGTCCTGAGGACTAGTGCACCGTGTCGCTTAGGCTTTTACGCCTTGTTGTCAGAAGGACCCTTTCGGCTTGTACCCATACCAAATTCGTCGTAAAAGAAACAAAATATACTCGATATTTACGCAGGTGAGTCTCAACTTATAACTGCTTCATCCAAAATTCCGAGTTCACGACAAAGGAAATTGAAGCGCTCTTCGGATAATGGCTTAGTAAAGAAATCTGCTAGCTGATGATCAGTGTCAATAAACTCTAAGTTAATCGTACCATTTTGCTGATGATCACGCAAAAAGTGGTGTCTGATCTCAATGTGTTTAGTGCGTGAGTGACAGACAGGGTTCTTAGTCAAATTAATGGCACTAGTATTGTCACAGAATATAGGAATATGCATAAAAGATAACTTATAGTCTTCAAGGGTTTGCTTCATCCACAGAATTTGTGCACAACAACGCCCAGCTGCTATGTATTCAGCTTCTGTTGTGGATAGTGCGACAGCGTTCTGCTTCTTGCTAAACTAGGAGACTAAAGCTTTTCCTAATAAATGACACGTGCCGCTCGTACTTTTACGGTCGACCTTGCATCCAGCGAAGTCAGCATCGGAATAACCAATAAGATCAAATGATGTTGACTTGGGATACCATAGGCCCACTGTAACCGTACCCTTAAGGTATCGAAAGATACGCTTAACCGCGGTCATATGTGATTCTTTAGGATTAGCTTGATATCTAGCACATAGGCAAACACTGAACATGATATCGGGACGACTAGCAGTTAAATAGAGTAAGCTGCCTATCATACCTCGATACTTACGTTGATCAACGGGTTTGCCGCTCTCATCTGGTTCGAGTTTAGTTGAAGTAGCCATTGGCGTGCTGATTGGTTTGACGTTGTCAAGATCGAACTTCTTCAGCATGTCCTTGGTATACTTCGATTGGCAGATGAAAGTTCCATTAGCCATTTGTTTCACTTGCAGACCAAGAAAGTAGTTGAGCTCTCCCATCATGCTCATCTCAAATTCTGTCTGTATACACTTGGCAAATTCTTGACAGAGGGTTTCATCAGTAGAACCAAAAATGATATCATCAACATAAATTTGAATCAACATAATAGTGTCTTTAAAAGATTTTATAAACAGTGTAGTGTCAATTTTCCCTTTTGAAAAACCTTTCTCAAGTAAGAAGCTACTTAGCCTTTCATACCAAGCTCTGGGGGCTTGTTTGAGGCCATAAAGCGCTTTCTTTAGCTTGAACACGTGGTCGGAAAATTTGTGATTTTCAAAGCCAGGAGGTTGTTTCACATAAACTTCCTCCTTAATAAAACCATTCAAGAAAGCACTTTTCACATCCATTTGAAATAATTTAAAGTTTTGAAAATTAGCAAAAGCACAAAGCATCCGAATAGATTCTAGTCTAGCAACAGGAGCATACGTCTCATCGTAGTCGATACTTTCCTCTTGGTTGTATCCTTGAGCTACTAGACGAGCTTTGTTATGTGTGACTGAACCATCTTCATTTACTTTGTTTCTAAAAACCCATTTAGTACCAATTATCGAGTGATTAACCGGTCTAGGAATGAGTTCCCATACTTGGCTTCTCTCGAATTGGTTGAGTTCTTCTTGCATAGCAGAAATCCAAAATTCATCATTAAAAGCTTCAGAAATGTTTTTAGGCTCTACTTGTGAAATGAAGGCAGTGCTAGCAACGGAGTCTCTTAGTGATGATCTAGTAGTTACTCCACGTGAAACTTCTCCTATAACTAAATTTTCTGGATGAGAAGGTTTGAAAGAGAATTTCTTAGGCAAACCCTCCAGAGAATTAGTTTCGGTTGAAGTATTCATTGGAGTAGAAGTTGATGGCTCAACGTCATCATCAAGAGTACTTACTGCACTGTTGTCTTCATCAAAAGTCACATTTGTTGACTCTTCCACAATAAGTGAGCGTTTATTAAAAACTCTATATCCCTTACTCTTGGCGGCATAACCAAGAAAGATACCATCGTCAGCTTTGGCATCAAATTTGCCTAAGTTGTCTTTGGTGTTAAGGATAAAACATCTACAACCAAAAACTTTAAAATAAGAAACATTGGGGGTTCTCCCAAACCAAAGCTCATAGGGTGTTTTCTTCGTAATGGGACGAATTAGCACCCTATTCAAAATGTGGCATGCTGTACTGACAGCTTCTGCCCAAAAGTATTTCGGAAGTAAAAATTTATTCAACATGACTCTGGCCATATCGCCGAGAGTTCTATTCTTCCGCTCCACAACACCATTTTGTTGAGGAGTTCTAGGATAAGAAAATTCATGATCAAAACCATTTGCATTACAAAAATTTTCAAAATCATAATTTACGAATTCGCCTCCATGATCACTTCGGATTCGAGTAATCATGTAGCCTTTTTCGTTTTGAACTTTCTTCACAAAAACTTTGAAAACAGAAATAGCATCGCTCTTATTAGCGAGAAAGAAAACCCAAGTAAATCTTGAAAAATCATCAACAATAACAAATGCATAAAGTTTGCCACCAAGGCTAGCTATTCTACTAGGACCAAATAAATCCATATGAAGTAATTGCAAGGGTCTAGTAGTACTTACAGAGTTGATGGAATGAAACGAGGATTTAGTTGCCTTGTTTAGTTCACATTCGGCACATACCGTATCCTTTTTGAATGTGATGTCAGGCAATCCTCTCACTAGCTTCTTGGTAGAAAGCCTGGATATAGCATCCATGTTGGCATGACCAAGACGCTGGTGCCAAAGTAGTCGTTCGTCTTTGTGGGCATAAAGACATCTACCTGCATTGTTAGTATTTACAGAAAGATAGAAAATATAGATGTTGTCCTCTCTTTTCCCTTCAAAAGCAATGTCTCCTGTTGACCTATCATAGATGTAGCAACTGTTTTGTCCAAAGTTAATATCATATCCATGATCAGCAAGATGACTAATGCTGAGCAGGTTATGCTTTAACTCGGTCACTAGGCAGACATCCTTTATTACAGGAGAAGGAGGATGACCAATGATACCATTACCTATTATGTGCCCTTTGAGATTGTTACCGAAGGATACATATCCTTCTCTCTTCATCGATAGTGATGCAAAAAGATTTGCGTCTCCCGTCATATGTCGCGAGCATCCACTATCGAGAATCCACTTACTTTCAGTTGAAGAGGGAAGGTCCACCTACATCAAGAGTAGATGTGACCTTTGGTACCCGAGTTCTTGAGGGTCCTGAAAAGTTAGTCTTTGGAAACCAAGTATATATCTTTTTATCTACAAGTCTTCTAAATTTGCACTGTGGTGAGATGTGTCCATGTAATCCACAGTAAGTACAGATAGCATTCTTATTTATACTAGGAGCATGAGAATAATATCTATAAGCAACAGGATGAGGATGGTCATGATGTGAAGAGTTGGCATGGTGATGATGATTATGCACAGAATGAGTGGCATGGTGATGGTGTCTATGAGGCATATTATGATGGTATTGTCTATGATGTGTGACATGCTGATATTGTCTATATGGCATGGCATGATGATTTCTATGTGTGGAGTGATGTTGATTGTGTCTTTGTGCATGATGATTGTGTACTGAGTGAGAATTGTTCTTACGTGCACGTGGTTTGTGAAAGTTTGTGTATATAAATGCATGGTTATTTATACTAGGAGCATGAGAATAATATCTATAAGCAACAGGATGAGGATGGTCATGATGTGAAGAGTTGGCATGGTGATGATGATTATGCACAGAATGAGTGGCATGGTGATGGTGTCTATGAGGCATATTATGATGGTATTGTCTATGATGTGTGACATGCTGATATTGTCTATATGGCATGGCATGATGATTTCTATGTATGAAGTGATGTTGATTGTGTCTTTGTGCATGATGATTGTGTACTGAGTGAGAATTGTTCTTACGTGCACGTGGTTTGTGAAAGTTTGTGTATATAAATGCATGGTTATGTGCTGCATGAGAATGACGTGGTTGACTAGCATGAGTGGTGTTGTGCCCATGTGATTGGGTTTGAGGTTGAACAACCTGTTTACCCAATTTGGTTTCTAATCTTTTAGAAACAGCTTGCAGTTCATCAACCTTAATATTTAAGCCATATATCTTAGTCATGGAAATCTTGTGTCTACTCTTTTCTTTAGCAAGCAACGTGTTGAGTGTAGTGATTTCTTGAGTTTGTTGCTCAATACGTGCTTCAGCATCATGTAAGCTTAATTTAAGCTTGGATACTTCATCAGTGTCATTAGTGGGTGTCGTGTTTCTAACATTATCAAGAAGTAAAGAAACTCTTTGTATCTCATCTTCAAGACTTTTGATTTTGTCCTTGGCATGTTTGTATTTACCGATGACCTTTTTATGATCATCGAGTAAATCAGTGAAAGCATCGCCAAGTTCATCAAAAGAGAAGTCATCTAGAGTTTCGTTAGATACCTTGTTGGAAGTTGTCATTAGGCACACATTAGCTGTATCTTGAGGAGAGTCCTTTTCTTCCTCGGAGTCACTCGCTTCACTTTCATGCCAAATGCCTGTGTTGGCATATTTCCTTGATAAGTTCCTTTTGTATGGCTTCTCATGGCGGTTGCTCTTCTTCAGGAATGGGCAGTCTTTTCGGACATGTCCAGTTTTCTTGCAATCGTAACAAGTTGGCTCTTCTTCATCGTCTTCTTGAGATTCCTTCTTCCTTCGATTGAAGCGAAAGAATTTCCTGAAGTTGCGAACCATGAGAGCTTGGTCTTCATCATCCGAATTATCTTCTTCGGTCTCATCATGATTAGCTCTTCGTTGATGAGCTTTGAGTGCGATCTCCCTGGTCTTCGGAGCCGGCTCTTCGAAGTCCTTGAGGTCAAGCTCGTGAGTCATAAGTTTACCCATCAAGGTCTCCATTGACATTGTTGTGAGATCGTTCCCTTCTATGATGGCTGTCACCTTAGGGTTCCAAATCTTTGGTAGCCCTTTGAGCAACTTACGAATCTTCTCGTGGTTTGAGTACTGCTTTCCAAGCGAGGATAGAGGATTGATGATGTCGAAGAATCTTGTGAACATTTGAGTGATCGTCTCACTTGGCTTCATCTTGAAGGCTTCGTATTCTTGAGTGAGACGGCTTATTTTAGATTCCTTGACCTGTGTGGTTCCTTCATGCGTCACTTCTAGAAGTCTTCATACTTCATGAGCAGTGGTGCATGTAGAGACCCTGTTGAACTCATTCCTGTCTATAGCACAGAATAAAGCATTAATAGCCCTAGCATCTAGACTTGCCTGTTTCTTCTTCTCGACAGAATATTTGTCGTATGGTTTCTCAATGAGGTCACCATCGACAACTATCCTGGCGGGCTTTTTGTAACCGTCAGTGACGACAGTCCACAGGTCAAAGTCTAGAGACTTAAGATAGAAGCTCATCCTTGTTTTCCAATATGTATAGTTAGTTCCATCAAATAGGGGAGGCCTATGAGTGGACTGACCTTCACCATGATTGGAAATCAAGGATTGTGTGATTGCCATGGATCAGCTCTTAGGATGTTAGTCCTTATAAAGAGAACAGAGCTCTGATACCAATTGAAGAACAGTATGGCAACTCTAGAGGGGGGTAAATAGAGTTTATATAGAAAAATAGCCAATTAAAAATAACTCTTTCACCAACAATAAATAATCAGAGTAAAGTACGGAAAATAAATGAAGAGCAGAAAAGCATACGCAAACACAGCGATTTTAACCTGGTTTTCCTCGTGGAGGACTAGTCCAGGCCTGAGAACTCTAGCTCAGGATTAAATCCACTATTTGTGAAATAGTAGTTTACAACCCGTGCCTTTTCTTCAGAAGAGCACGTCAACTTCTAACAGATGATCGCAGTGGCGATTTGCTTGGAATTGTCCAAGCGACTTCTTCGACTCTTGCACAAGAATCCTAACTGAGAGATGCTGAGCACTCGACACTTAGGAGGCTTGTGGCTAGTAGATGGGAAGGGTATGGCTTACTTGAGCTTATAAGAGAGAAGAGAAAAGAAGATTGGATGGATTGGAATGAGAGAATTCATGCCCTATTTATAGTATTTTTATAGGCAGAATTTGGCCAGAATTCGGGTAGGAAAATTCAAAAATTTGGCCGTTGGACAACTAGCAACCAGCTAACCCTAAAATTAGGGTTCCTGATTTCTAGGGGACAGAGTTCGGCCCAAACTCTGTGTGGAGGCAGAGTTCGGCCCGAACTCTGTCTCCAGAGCACAGAGTGGTTCTAAGGGGATTTTTGGGCAGTATTTGGTTCAGTGGAGCTTGGGATTTTGGGTAGACTGTAGACTAAGTGTCAAGAGCTCAGCAAGACTTAGAGTACATAAGTCTAGACTCAATGAAAATATAAAATACAGACTCAAAAACACACTGAGAGCCGGAGACTGAGCTGTCGTCTGTCTTGAACTGTTATGCAGACGTCGTGTGTCGTATTGAATTAATACAGATATTATTTAGTCAATGTAGTCAATATTTGGTTGACTGTGACTTTGTGTCAATAGTACTTGCCTCACATCATCACTCGAGGAGGAGTAGAAGTAGATCCCCAGAAGATTATGGCTATTGAGTCATGGCCAGTGCCCAGCACAGTTGCAGAAGTTCGCAGTTTTCTTGGATTGGCCGGCTACTACCGGCGGTTTGTTTCAGATTTTACTCGAATTTCTGCGCCATTGACCCAATTGACCCGTAAGGATGCGCAGTTTGCTTGGACAGCAGAATGTCAGGATTCTTTTGAAAAGTTGAAGCGAGGCTTGATGACGGCTCCCATTCTCGTGCTTCCAGATGGAACCAGAGGATTCTCCGTGTATTGTGATGCTTCAGGCAGAGGCTTAGGATGTGTTCTGATGCAGTATGGGAAGGTAATAGCTTATGCTTCATGACAACTTCGTGATCATGAGAGGAATTACCCAACCCATGACTTAGAGCTGGCAGCAGTAATATTTGCACTTAAGTTGTGGAGGCACTACTTGTACGGAGATAGGGTGGAGATTTTCACCGACCATAAGAGCCTGAAGTATATTTTCACCCAGAAGGATCTTAACATGCGTCAGAGTAGGTGGCTGGAGCTTCTTGTGGATTATGATGTCAACCTGCAGTATCATCCCGGGAAGGCCAACGTCGTTGCAGATGCATTGAGCAGGAGAGCCGAAGTTTATTTTTTAACCGTACAACCGGAGCTGTTAGCAGATCTTCAGAAGATGGGTATTGAAGTTGTTCTCCCTTCCAGTGTAGCATTGATGGCCAACATACAAGTTCAGTCCACTATAGTCGAGAGGATCCGGATGGCGCAGTCAGCAGATTCTAAGCTTCAGCGACTCAGAGCAGAGTGTGAGACAGGACGAAGACCAGAGTTATGCATTCATGAAGATGGTACACTTCGATATGGCAAGCGTCTTTGTGTGCCCAGTGGAGATATCAGACAGGAAATCATGGCAGAGGCTCACAGTTCTCAATATTCCATTCATCCGGGCGGTACGAAGATGTACCGTGATATCCGGCAGCACTTTTGGTGGAATGGCATGAAGCGGGAGATAGCCCGGTTTGTCTCTCGGTGTTTGGTTTGTCAACAAGTTAAGGCTGAACATCAGAGGTCCGCTGGACTTCTTCAGCCTTTGCCGATTCCAGAATGGAAGTGGGAATATGTGACCATAGATTTTATGACCGGATTGCCTAGATCCCCAGCTGGACGAGATGCTATTTGAGTAATAGTTGATCGGCTCACGAAGGTAGCTCACTTCCTCCCGTTCAGAGTTGGTCAGTCAATAGCTCAGCTAGCAGAGATGTACCTCTGGCAGATTGTCAGGTTGCACAGAGTGCCAGTCAGTATCACCTCGGACCGAGATTCAAGATTCATGTCGCACTTTTGGCGTAGCCTGTAAGAGAGTTTGGGAACTCACCTCCAGTTCAGTTCAGCATATCATCCGCAGACAGATGGTCAGTCGGAGCGCACGATTCAGACTCTTGAAGATATGTTGTGGTCCTGTACACTTGACTTCGGTGGTTCGTAGGAAGATCACCTGTACCTGGTGGAGTTCTCGTACAACAACAGCTTCCAAGCCAGTATCCAGATGGCACCGTTCGAAGCATTGTATGGCAGGAAGTGCCGATCCCCGTTAGCCTAGGATGATATAGAAGAAAGGCAGATGCTCGGTCCAGAAATGATTGCCCAGACAGTTGAAGTGGTCAGAAGAGTCCGAGATCATCTTCGAGTTGCCCAAGATCGCCAGCGCCATTGGGCCGATTCCCATCGGCGCCCTCTCGAGTTTTCTGTCGGTGACCATGTATTCCTGAGGATTTCGCCTAACCGTGGCGTCATTCGTTTCGGCGTGCGGGGAACGCTTAGTCCTAGGTATATAGGGCCTTTGACATTCTGGAGCGAGTAGAAGATGTATCCTATCGTCTCGCTCTTTTACCGTCGCTAAGCGAGGTACATGACGTGTTCCATGTATCCCAATTACGATGGTATATCCCGAACTCGAGCTACATCCTAGATCATTCGGAATTGGTTGTTGGTACCAACCTTTCGTATGAGGAAAGACCTGTGTCTATATTGGACCGGAGAAAGAAGACACTCAAGAACAAGACTATCAAGTTAGTCCGAGTTGCTTGGGGTCATCACTCTTTGGGTGAGTCGACGTAGGAGCATGAGGATGACATCCGATCGCGGTATTCTGACTTATTTGACTCGTGAGGTATAATGTCTTCCTTATGCCTCATGCCTTTGATTCCTTGCTTGAATGAGTGATTGTCTGCCTAGTTATAGCTTGCTTGTAATTAATATAGCTTGTCCTCGCCTCTCTAGCCTCTTAATTAAATTCCGAGGACGGAATTCTTTTAAGGTGGGTAGAGTTGTAATGCATATGGTTCGTATTACGTATTTTGGAATACGTGTACATATTTTATCTTGTATTGCATGATTCCTTGCTTAGTTTCCTTTCTGGCTTGGGTTATTCTTAGTTCGGTTTGGCTTGGTTCGGTTTTGGATTGCTATTGGTTCATTATGAACCAAGGGTGAACCCCCTACCTACCCCCACCACTACCATTTATTAACCCCACTTCCTTCTCTCTCTTCATTACTCTTCTTCTTGCCTTCATTACTTCTTCACCTACCAGAGAGAGAGAGGTCTAGGCAAGTACAACTTGCTTCATGGAGGAACTCCAATTTTATTGCTTCATTCTCTTCCTTACAGCATTTTATCTTACTTTAGTACTTGGCATTTTTACTTTCTATGGCTAGATTCTTGTAGATCTAAGTTTATATTATTTTTGGATTTCTTGGGTTTTGATCTACTTAATCTTGTTATTTCTGAGTTTTGATGGTTCTATGGTGTAGAGCATTTTATTCTGACCGGTTTTGACCCATGGAAGTTCGGATTTGGGCTCCGGATGATGGAGTTATGGAGCTTGAGGACTTGGCTCTCATGGTGTTCTTCTTCTTGGAAATTTTGGAGAAGATGAACTGTGCTTGACTTGACCGCATGAATATTTTATATGGCAAGTGAATCCCCCAGCCGCATGAATTATCCTGGCCGCATGAGCCCCCACTTGAGTTCAGCCGCATAGGCGCATGACCCCGCTAACCGTATATGCCACTCTTCCCAACCGTATGAACACTCTTGGGTCGTATGGCAGCACTTGACCGCATAAACCTTCATGCGGCGGGTCTTCCAGCCGTATAGGCTTCGGCCTTCTTCCCAGCCGCATGGACTCCGTCTACCTGTAGCCGCATAAGACTACGCATGACGCAGCCGCATATGCTCGAGATCATTCAGCCGCATGGACCTACACCTCCACCTGCCGCTTGGAACTCACTCGACCCCAGCCGCATAGCTCCGCTCCTCTTGAGCCGCATAGGCCCTGCTTCCCGCTTGCCGTATAAGGCTCAAGCTCTTGAGCCGCATGCAGCCACACTTGCTCTCGGTCGCATGCGCCTGATCCTATTCGGCCACATGGGTTGTTCTCCTCCCAGCCGCATGAGATCATTCCTGACCGCATATGCCTGAGCCGCATGGACCCGCATCAGTCCGACCGCATGGATTCTCTCCTTGGCCGCATATGCCCAAGCCACATGGTTTTCTATAGGCTGTATTCTATATTTTATTACTTGATTATTACTGTTAACTCATGTCTTGTAACCCTTAGTATAATTGGATCTCCTGATTGAATGCTAGCACTATACTGCCCTACACATGTACCTGAACACGGAAGTGACTCGTTGTGGTGTACTCCTGACAAGTGAACATGACATGACCTGATAGTGGCCCGTCGTGGCGCACTCTTGACCAGTACTCTTGACATGATGACCTGGCATGATATATCTTGATAAGCTGTTGCGACGGCTACCTGACATGACATGACCTGTATAATTAACCTGGACACCGTGGGCGATTGTGCTTGTACAAATAATCCAGTCCTGTCTTGCATCATGTCTAGGAGGGGACTCCTGAGTACCACGGTCAGGAGTAACTATTGAAATGGATTAAGGCTAATAACTAGATTAATACACTAGTCATAAAGAGATCTCCCAGCTACAGATAATCCCATTACCTGGGCGCACCTTGGGATCTGTAGCCTGTCGTCGAGTAGGGCACATTTCCAGCACACTGTCATGTGTTGCACCCTTCAAGCTACCTAAGGGTACATACGTTTCCTGGACGATGTACCCACCTGAATTCAACCCTAATCTTTCGACCTGGGTAACCTGGATGGTCTGCAGGGCTTGTGGCTATGGAATAATCTCACTACATCTTGCTAGTAACTAGGCCTGTGATAACCCTAGTTAGTTAAAGTATCAAGCCGTAATTCTTGCTTGGCCGTGAAATAATTGGACGGAGTCTAACCAGTCTAGTCATGTCCTGATTCTGTTCCAGATTACTGTATGACCTGAATGCCTGTATTTATTTTACTGATAAATGGTGAGATTTCCAAGTTTGGTTCAGACGAAGGGTTACAACCCCGGTCCTTGTTTGGTTTACGGGTTGTAACCTGGCTATCTGAATAGCTCCATGGTTATCTCATCGTATATCACCCTGTGATGCTTTTCCTTAATTCCTGTCTTTATTTTTAATCTATTTCTATTGTGCTAATTGCTGGTTTTAGTTCCTAAGTGAAGCTTCCTTTGTGGAACTTGCTCTTTCTGGGGTCTGACCCAGCTGGTTTTGTATGGCCAGATTTCAGAGGAGCTCCAGAGGATCTACCGACTTTCCAGCCCGATGGTGGCGACCAGACGTAACCAGGGCAACGAATGGGTTATTTTTGGCTCTTCCACTCTATTGTAAAAATATTCTTTTGAGGCGTTCAGCCGACGAGCACCTGTTTAGCTCGATTGCACTTACTTACTGTCTGCCTACGGGCTGTAACATGATTGACAGATCCTAGGGTTGATCATATATGACTAAACTCTTGCTAGTCCTAACATTTTATAACGACTAGCTTCATGATCAGCTGAATATGTAATATTTGGGACACCTTATTATTATATATTTAATGATCATACATCTTGTGACTTTACTTACTTGCTTGTGATTGAGACACTAGGCTTGTTCATGACCATAGGAGATTGTTGGCTTGTAGTAAACCCTCATGTATCTAGACAGCCGTGACCGTATAGCGAGATGGAATCCATTTCATATACGTAGCTGGCTATGTCTGCCCCCGCTCTCCAGTATTCTGGTTCTGGGGCGTGACAGGAACGCTTACGATTGGTATCGTACTTCTGGTGCCACTCCTGGTACTTCTGGAGCTGGTCCATCTGGACATGCTGGTGCTGCAGCCGCTGACGATGATGATGAGGATGATGATTTTTGAGATATTATTCTTATTGAGATTGATATTTTGTCTTATGTTTACTTGGAAATGCTCCGACATTCCAAGATTTTATCAGTACTCTTATTTTAGTTATTATCAGCACTCTTTTAGTTATTATTTGTGACTCATCATAGACATGTTTTTTTTATTTTATTATGCCTCAGTTTGGCATACGTTTCACTTAGTTTATTATTCAGCATTTTATTTGTTTCAGCTTTACTATAGCATTACTTTTCTTGCTTCCATATAAACTGTCTGTGACAAATACCATGCCTGTATTGTCAATATCTTTTTAACTGTCTATACTATGCATGTGATGAATGTTTTATATATATTTCTTGTGTTTCTTCACTGTTTGTTACGTATGCATTTATTGCGGGGGAGCTTTCTCTTTAGCAATTATTTTGCTAAGTGACAACGGAGGAGAAATAGGATCTAACATCTTCATGAATGCAGGTTAAGAACAATTTTTGTTTTCTCTGGTATTACACATTTTTTGAATTGATCCATACTTAGATGTTATATCGACAAGGTTTGTCAATTATCAAAATGGAGGTGATTGTTGGCCCATTGGTCATGATCAAACCTGATTTTAATAATTGATCAAACTCTGTCTCGATATAAATGCAAGTCAATTCAGATGTTCACCTACGACGTTTTGGATACTGCTCAACAATGGATATCTACTATGTTCAAGACTGAAGCCGTTTTCCATTCAGAATATATTTCCTTCAAAGCAATGTAATTTTTTATTTTATTGAGTCTAAGAATACATTGTACACCAAGTCGTACTAGCAAATAGGCTGTCCAGAATTGTTTTTCAAAACTGACCTATCTCTTTAAAAATGACCTATGTTTTTGAAAAACATCATTTTATAAAAAGCTTCTGAAGGACTTTTCAAAAAGCCAAATTGATTTTTCTCAAAAATGAACTGGCAGAATGTCACGCCCCAGAACCAGAATACTGGAGAGTGGGGGAATGACTCAGCCAGCTACGTATTACGGGTAGATAAATACCGTATAATACGATCAATGCTGTCTAACCAGACGAGGGGGTACATACTACATGGAAGTCTTACTATGGTCACTTCACATCTATTGCCTCAATCATTCAAACAAGAAACAGAAAATAGAAAACATGTGAGAATAAGCAGTAAGGCATCCCAAACGCTCAGTCAAAATGTTCTTGAGATCTGGCTTTACAAAACATAGCCAGATGGTATAGTAACATATACACAATTGTTATCAGTTGCAGTCTGACTTTAGTTATAATTATGCAAAAGTAAGTGCAAGACAATCCGACTAACATGTCAGTGCCAAACGGCTAAGTATAAAGTAAATAACAAAACGAGCGGTGGAGTAAGGAACCCACTCGAGTCCTCCTGCGATCATTCCCCTAGTATTGACCATCTTGGAGGTAGAAGTAAGCTGGATCCTCGGGGACCGACTCTAAATCTGGCCATGCAAAACTAGAGAGGTTAGACCTCTAATAGCAAGTACCACAAGGGAGCACGATATGAAGGATTAAACCAGTAAGTAAGAGAATATAATAATAGATCTCTGCTTTCCACTAGGATTCACATAACATCACGACACTTCGAACCGACCTCCCAACCAAACAAGGACAGAAGTTGGCCCGTCATGTCCTGACATTCTGATCATCTCAGTTAGGCAACAGAGTAGGTACAGTACACAAACAAATCATCTTGAACGGCCAATCAACTACTACGGCTTGCTATTGTGAGTCCCAAGTTATCCTAGAATTATGCAATTAGGGATTCCTCAGTTCTTACTATGCGCGAGCAAGGCTAGTCTATCCAGTCAATCAATTGCGCCAATCATGTAATTAGACTAGTCCCAGCGGGACGCCCGCCGTTAATATAGCATGTACAATAGTATAAGCAGATACCGTTCCCTGCCCGTGTGACAGATTTACAGTATCTGTGGGAACCAGCCGGCCCGTCGGGCACTACTAGTCCCAAGGGGGCTGCCATGTAAGAACTCGGAAATCCATTCTCTCCATGCCATCATTATTTTATTTAACTTAATAGTCTCTACGTTGAGTGAAGTCCCATGCCGTAGATTATGGTCATTCAAATGAGTACTTTTGTACGGGGTACGATATGCACAACTCTACAACGATACCTGTGCGGCTAGGTTGTAGGTCTTACATAGCGTGATGCAACAATCAAATCTAACCACGGAGTAATCATGCCTTGACCATAAAGTACACATACTTTTTTTGTAAGATAAATAAATAACTAAATAAATAAATAAATAATTTGTAACCTGCATGTGCCTGTATGGCAATATTCGGGATCGGCTAATCGATTGCAATAGTTCATTACATGAACGTGTCTCATTCATTCAATTCAATAAGACGACTAGCCAGTCTCTTAGTTCCAATCAAGAACGCATGATCAATTATTAGTCAATGTCACAATCATTATCAATGGTGACAAGGCATGAAAATCAATTAGTATTACATGGGGTCGAGCCTATAACTCCTCAGAGTTAAGTTCTAGTCATACTGGGTATCCATGGATCAATCAAGACACATAACACATTCCACATAACAATCTGTATTAACAATATTAACATATCATGATTTTCGAGTTCATGCCAAAAGGCGTAAGGATATAATAGAAGAATTATCATGCCATCATTAAATGAATAAGTTATAGAACAAATAAAAACACCCAGGTTAGAAAGTCACGCCAATCAAGTCTATGCTAGG
>JANAVB010043219.1:4102584-4142584 GCA_029216955.1 Iris pallida
GCCTCCCATCAAATCCACTGGGGTTGTGATGCACTAAGGCCAGCAACGAGTATAACAGAATCCCATGGCGACCAGACTGCTCCGGCTGATATGGCTTCGACGGCCCTCCCCGGCATATGGATGCGACGGGCCCTTCCCGACATATAGATGCGACGGGCCCTCCCCGGCATATGAATGATGTGACGAGCCCTCCCCGGCATATGGATGCGACGTCCCTCCGCCGAACCCTCTCCCAACGACGTGGGTATCTCTGTTGGAGATGACTAATAGGCTGATCCTCAGGGATCTCCACGATGGCACATGGGCATATGTGGTCGACGGAGCATTTGCGTCGATGACTGTACTAGCGAATGTAGATCGGCTGAGGGTCCTGGGAAGCGCTTCCCATTGCCCCAGCTAAAATGGAAAATATACTTGTGTTTTAATGCAACACCACATAGACATGTATATATTATTGTTTATTTGATTTAGAATATTCACATACCATCGTATTTACTTGCATGGTCCTGATACGATGACTAAATCATCCATTTCGTTGAGTAACCCGAGCCTCCTCAAAGACATATCGGCGATTCTGGATGCGCGAAACATCGTAACAGATCAAGAAGTGATATGTGCCATAAACTGCATTCATTGTACAAATTAAATATAAGCTTTACTAGAAATTTGACCTTATCTATAAGTATTAATTTTTAACTTACAGTCATTGTCATCATCCACAACTGCTGACATGTGGGTCACGTCATGCGTGGCTTATCGTCCCTTCCATCCTAAACAATGTAGTTGAATTCGCGCTCTGATACGTGATCTTCCAATACTAAGGGCAGAGGTCTAACGTACAACTTGTTTCAATCCTAACTATCGCAGGACACGATCAGCGGATGAAACATAATGTACGAATTGTACATGATATAATATCTATGTCTACTACCTCATAATATCATCATCACCTCCTGCAGCACGATTGAGGAGTCCGTTTAGCTATGTCACATTAAAATATTATAGTTCATATTGTATCGACAAAGCTAAAAGTGAAATGTAATTAAGATAAAATATTTACCTCGGGGGCGACTATTGTATCGAAATTGTTTCGATAAACGTACCACTTTTGTAAGACAGTGAGCGTATCCAATTGTCGGAGTTCCATCTTTCCTGCCAGAAAGATCCGCTGGCCTAGTAGGATGCGGCTAAGTGGCCGACCGATAAAAATGTTCATATGACCATAACTGCAGATCAAAAATTTTGCGGTATAAAAAAATGTATAATAGACATAAAAAATTTACTCGATTTGTCAATTGTACCTGTATGAGATACACAGCCAGATACCCCGATGCAAACTTTTCCCTTCTCTAACAGAAACAAAAGTAGTCATCGAACTGTAGAGATAGACCACTGCTGCAACCCTAGGAATATTGTATATGACGGTCCAAGTTTTCAAAAAAGGGCAGCAAATAAGCGAAAACCTTGTTTGCCGACCCATCAGAAATAAAAGACACCCACAGAGGCTTAATATAGGCTCTGGTGCAGCATATTACCTGAAAACGAGACAATTTGTTGGTATTAAATTGGAATATTACAATTCAAGAGTACAAAATATGTATGGCGTACCCGCGTGTCATCTGGAGTAACATACTCGGAGCCGATGTGGTCAATATACTGGAAATTAGCACGAAGCCAAGTAAGCTTGATACCAGCACTGCAACCTTGATCTGGTGCTGGATCACGTCCTAAATACTTCTTGATGAAGTCCCCCACATGTGCACTCTCATTAAAATAGACAGGGTACTGTTAATCGTAACCCGAAGATCATCGTCACGTCAGCCAAGGTGATCGTAATCTCACCCACCGGAAACTGGAATGTTCCGTACCGACCACCGCTCGACCAACTCAAAATAAGATCCCTATCGTGACGTCTGAGACGAACTGCGTCGACGTGGAAAATCCAAATGACTCCACCAGTTGTTTTTGGAGAAATGATAGCTCCCAACCATGACGCCATTCCCCATGCTCACGCAGCTTAACGTCTGGAGGATAGTCATATAACTGTAAAATATTTTTGGTTAATTCGTGAATATTTTTATTCTAAGAGCATTTTTTCAGCGGAAAAATTACCGATCCTAAGAAGACGCGGTTAGAAATGTGTGACTATCGCTCCTGCTCGATAGTCGGTGTGGTGGGTCCACCAGGAATACGTCTATCATTTTTGGTTTCCATCTGAAATATGTCATAGTTAAAAATATTTAACTAAATTTAACCACAGATTTTTGGGTAGTTAAAATATCTCACGAATGTATATTTCTACATTATTTCTACAAATTTTTCTACGAAAAAACTACTAATAATTTCTACAAATTAACTTCTACAAATATTTTTACAAATATTCTACTCATTTTCTGTTAGAATAATTTAATATTTTGTACATTATTTTACATTATTTCTACAAATATTTGTACAAATTTATTTCTAAATTATTTCGACAATTTTTTTAATACATTTCTACAAATTAATTTTTACATAATTTCTACAAATATTTCTAATAATTTCTACATAATTTGTACATAATTTCTACATAATTTCTACATTTTTTAGTAATAATTTCTACAAATATTTCACATAATTTCTACAAATTAATTTCTACATAATTTCTACAATTTTTCGTAATAATTTCTACAAATTAATTTCTACAAATATTTCTAATAATTTCTACATATTAATTTCTACATAATTTCTACATAATTTCTACAATTTTTTATAATAATTTCTACAAATTAATTTCTACATAATTTCTACAAATATTTCTAATAAATTCTACAAATTAATTTCTAAATAATTTCTACAAATATTTTCTACAAAAATTTTTTACATAATTTCTAGCAAATTACTATAGGAAACTATCACTGCAAATTATAAACTATCACTACCAAAAATTACACAAATTTTTTTACCTCTCGTAGCTGCTGCTTCTCCTTCTCCTTCTCAAAATTTACTTACTGTAAAAATAAGTTCACCCCCCCCCCCCCCCTCCAGCACCATATAAACTGAGCTAACATTTAACCCCCAACCGCCAGCGGTAAACCCCCAACCGCGTAAAAAAAAAAACTAAGTGAACCGGACTTTAAAGTCCAGTTGTGGGCGTCATCTGACATCATCACACGGACTTTTAAAGTCCGGCTAAACCCTTAATTCAAACCCCCCCCCCCCCCCCCCCCCCCCCCCCCCCCCTCCCGCCCACCCGCTAACCCACTTCGTTAACAAAAAAAAACTGCATGTGACGTCACCAACCGGACTTTTAAAGTTCGGTTGGATGCTCAACTTGCAAATTCTCCAAACTTAATGTTTTTTTCTAGCATTGTGGCAAACTTTGAAGCTTTTTTTTTTCCAATTTTCTGTTTTTTTTTATGTATCTCCTACTTGCTGTCAGCTTTCTAGAGATTAAATATAGAGTTGAGAATTTTTACTAACACATGCTAGATTGGTCAACGGAAAGGAAAATAAATTAATTTTTTGTTCTTTTTCTTTGAAAGTTATAATTTTTATAAAAAGAATCCGGTATTTGAAAAGTTCAAAAAATTGGAAGGAAAAGAAAAATTTAGAGTGAGAAAGTGAATATTGGTAGGAAAGTGAATACTTGTATTGGTGAAGAGAACAATTCTTCCTCATTTTTTTTTTTGAAATTATTATTTTTCACTCATTTCTTTTAACATCAAAACACATGCATATAATAATGCACACAATGCACAGGTTTGTACAATTAGTATAAGTAGAACAATGTACAGATGATCATTATGAATGCTACCCGATATGGATATGCTTGTAAATGTTTTAATAATGATAGTAGTCTAAATGTACAATATGAACTTAGAATAAGGACAAAATACATATACCGGAAAAATATTTTATGTACTTTCAAAATCCCAGTCCTGTCCCTGCGTCACATAGCCTTCTCTTATTCTCTCACTAGTGGATAACCCGTGCCATAATGGCACATACATGAACCCGGCCTTCTCGACGTAGGCGTGCAGTCCCCCCCAGGAAGTTTCGGACGGAGACGCGCCTCCGAACCCGGCCTTCTCGATGTAGGCGTGCAGGCACCGGGCCAGCGCCAGAGACCCGAGTCCGGCGGAGGCAGACACGACAAAGACCACGGTGGCGGCATTCGGGCGGCGTGGAGCCTCATGGAGGCAAAGACTGCAAGGCCGTCGCGGGGCGTGCGAGGGCGGCGAGGCCCAGACGGCGGCGGTCCAGAAGACGACGTCCCTGTGCGGCATTCCGTCGAACACCCCACGACGTGGTCGGCGGAGCCGCGTCGGGAGTAGGCGTGAGCAGGACGGTCTGCACGAAGGGTCGAGCAGGAATCCGAGGAGGAGGGTGTGCGTGGAGCGACCTCGCGGCGGCAGCGACGGTGGTGGTGTTGAGCAAGGAAGAGAAGTGTGGGAATCGGGAGGGACGCGACGACGGAGCATTTGGGAGTAGATGGAGAGTGGGTCGACGGGATGGCAATGGAGGTGTTGAAGGAGAAGAGTTGGGTTGGTCACGGCGAGAAGAGGGAGGCGGCGAAGGAAGGTCGACGTCGGCGCGCGGTGAGGAGGCTGCCTGCGACGAAGGGGTTGGGGAAGAGGCCGACGACGACGACGTGAACGAGGATGGAGCGAGACGGCGGAGGGAGGGACGGTGCAATAGGAGCTGGAGGCGGAGGTGCCGTTGGAACAACCGTTGCTCCGAACCCAATATGGGACCTCCTCCTCTCTTATAGATAGGGACATTTTAGTCCTTTCATCATCGTTGAACCAAAGCACATTGGTCGGACCAAAAATTCACTGTGGTTTATATTATAGATGTTTTCCTCCCAACCTCCCTTTCTATTTGTTTCGGTCAATAAAAAGTGCTACATGGCAGAAAGACATGAATGATAAAATTTTTGGATGTACATATAAGTATTACTCACGTACCAGGTACAAACACGTAGTCACACTAATTAACATCCTAGATAGCATCTAGCAGACGACACGTTGAGACCCAACAAACAAACAGTAATTAACATTTGCACCCATTCCAAAAGTAAATAAATATGATCAAAACATACTTAGGAAGTGAAAACATAAAACACAAACTATTGTAACATACTTAGGAAGTGAAAACATAAAACACAAACTATTGTCTGCCTTTTGTTGTACCCCCCCCCCCCCCCCCCCCCCCCCCCCCCCCGGCTTGATCACACACAAAATTTGGGAGCACTGGTAAGTTGAAGTACAACACAAACAAAACTGAAAAAAAAAATGCCAAGTCGATTGGGTTCGGTCTCATCGCGGTCGAAACCCGGCCTTCTGCAACCAACTCGGTGCTGCTTTCGCTTGTTGAGGCGAGAATCCTGATGATGCTGCAGTTGCGGTGGCAAACATTCGAGGGGAGGCCGCGCCGACGCCTGGTCCTCCGGGCCACTCCGTTTGCCTCTGTTGCTGTTGTTGGTTACATTTGCCACCGATTGTCAGGGAGGGACCTCCGCCGCTGGTCCTCGCTCCGTCGCTGCTGCTAGGGAGCTGCATTCTCAAGAGAAAGTTCAATGAGGACTGAAACCCAACCAATTGGCAATTGTACTCTGAAAGATGTTAGGCACTATATACTCACTTGGTGATAACCAGAGGGGTTGAACTGCTGCTGCTGATGTTGCATGATTTGAAACATTGGGGGAACTTCCACAATCCCATGGTGCAGGTACTTGTACAGCTCGTTCTGCGGAATTTGGGTTTGAACAAGGGGGGTATGGTTCAGCATCACGACGGAACCGTTCTTGTCGCGGCCGCCCTGTAAACCTTGACCGTGGGGGAGGCTGAACCCGACCACCTCTTCCGGCAGCTTAAGCTTGTCGTCGTACTAAAGATAAACATTACAGGTAAATCATCCAGCATTCCAAAATTTGTGACTCAGACGACCCTATACGAACCAAGAGAGTATCACCTTTGCTCTTGTGATTCGATTTCCCGGCCGCCTGTCCTGCTCGAACACCATAGGGACCCTCTGGTCCATACCAACAGAGCTCTCCTCGTCCATCTGCTCGAAGCTGCTCCTCTTCGAGCTCGAGCTCCCGAGACTAAGATCAAGATTGTGGTCGCTGTGGCTGCTGGCTGCAACATTTTACATGCACAAACAAGTATCCAGTTAATGATTCACTAGACAAATCTAAGAATCGATGCATCTAACAAAAGGGCGAGAGGATTACGAATGAGATTGAGCTCATCGGCGTAGATGCTAGGATCGAAGTTGGTCACCGCGTCCTTTCCGTTGCACTTGATGGCGGCTTTATCATAAGCTCTGAAAGGAGGAGGAGGAGGAGAAGTTTTCAAGTGTGCAAGTTTTGATACCAGGACTGAATTAAGCTAAGGAATTCTAGTAAAACTAAAACACACCTTGCCGCTTCTACTTCGGTGTCGAAAAGGCCCAAATACACATACCTAACAGTTAGTTCATCACATAGCATCGATCCAGAACTAAATTAGACAGAATTGAATTAAAGCAATGAGCTAGCTAGCTAGCAATGAGAAGAAGAGATGACAATGGTTACTACTTTTGGCCCAGAAACTGTCCCATTCTAGCCTCCCATCTACCGCATTTGTGCAGGGTGACCCCTCTGTACTTGGAGCTCCCCCTCGGGGAACCGGTGCTCTGCCGCCGGAGCACGTGCACGAACTCCTCCTTCGTGAGGTTGCTCATCTGCCACCAACCAAACCACCCACCCTTTTAGCCCATGAACACAATTTACAACCAAACCAGACGCAAGTAGTACCTGCTTCAAATCGTCTCTGTAATCTTCCAGACTGAAGTTTATGTCCGCCTCCACTCCCCTGAACTTGATCGCGGCTCGATCGTATGCTCTGCAAAAGTAAGTACTCAGTTCTTGCTCAAACGAGTTCTTAATTGGGTCGTTGAGCAGTAGAAAAACAAAAATAAATCGTATCAATCTATAAAAAGATAAAAGATATACACCTAGCTGCGGCATGAGCCGTATCGAATCCACCTGCACAGCAAGCACATGATCATCATCGTCAGTCATCCGACTTATATGAGCGAGCAAAGTAAGGCAGACATGAGAAGCACAGCGTACCCAGATAGACCTGCTTTCCGCAGTCCCAGATGTGGGACTCCCACCGCCCGGTCCTCCTGTAGAACGTCACCCCTCTGTACTGCGAGCTCCTCGACCGCGGGCCCCGCCTGCTCTTCTTCACCACCGCTTGCTTCTGCTGCTGCTGCTGCTGCGACGCCTCCGCCGGCTTCTCCGACCGCCCGAACTGCACGCCCGCCCAGTGGGCCCTCGGCAGCAGCGGCACCCCGGCAGCCTCGACCGGGAAGAACTGCCTGGTCGCGGCCGCGGCGCTGCTGCTCTCGTCGTCGGAGGCCCCGACGGCCTCCGCCAAGTCGTCGGGAGAGTCGTTCAGATCCAGCAACATCTTTTGCGTTCGTGTCCGTGCTTCGCTTTCTCGAAGACGTTAGAAACTAACGATTGAACACACTTCCACCCACCACTTTATATGTTGCATTATAAATAGGCAGCAGTGTAGCAACTTGCACTTGCCACAAATAAATATTTATTATATGGTGGTACGTATGGCAAGCAAGCCAACAACATTCATTCACATTCACTTTGTTGTTGTTGTTGTTGTTGTTGTTGTTGTTGTTGTTGCAGTGTGTAATGGCTATGTTTTTTAATACAATGTTCCCTTCTCCTTCTACCAATTCTTATTTTTCTTTCCCCTCTCTAAAAATGGAAATTGGAAGAGGGAACTATTCCTTTCTTACTAGTTGTTATTCCCACGTTAACCAAATCGAAAAAGCATACCAGTCCCTCCCCTCACCCCACCACGTGTTGTATCACTGCTACAAAGAGGGGACATTGGCCATTCAATGGGGGGAAGGGCCCACCTGACCTAATATATATGTTTTGTGATTAGGCAATAGAGAGACCATTAGGGACTGTTCAAGTAAAGCTTTGGTATTAGTGTTCCTCGTACACTGGAGATCACTTGTACCTAATTATGTGCATTATGCAAAAAGTGGGCATTTAGGGTGGGGTTACTTCTGGAGGTGCATGGGAACCCCTTCCTTTATTGGAGAGGGGCCCTCCCTATGTGATATAGGACATCATCAAAAATGACCAAGGCATCTTAGGTGGTGATGGATGACGGACATGGTTGGACCACTTGAGCCTTGAACGGTGAAGTTACTCGGGGAAAAGCTTGTGCTTTTTCCTACTCCTCTCTCTTTGGGTAAACTTAGGTTATAAACTAGTTAAAGAAAGTTAATATTCAATATATACCCCCATGTGAAATCAATAGTAATAAACACAACTAATGTTGGTGTTTTTCACTTGAATTTAAGAACTTTTAGTCCTACATTTTAAAACCACCATGGTATATATCACAATATAATAGTTATGCTTGTGTTGGTATATGCACATGGGATGAGGTGGTCAATGTGGAATGATTTTCCTAAAATGTTAAGTATAAATCACAAGAAACAAACCTTGTTTTGTCACTCACATTGGGAATCCATAGAAGCGAAGTCCTGTAGGAGCTTAGCAACTCGGACTCGGACGAAGGTCGAAAACTGGCGCTTTGAAGGCGCACTTTGCACTTAGCATCATCGCATGGCGTCCGTGTGCGAGTTGCATGCACGGTTGCTAGCTCAGGCCTACGCTCGAGGCGTATAGTACAGTGTGCCCCATATTTTGTGAGATTTGGTCGACCAGAGCGTATGCGCGCATGTGTTTTCATATGCGTATATAGGTGTCAGTCTGCTCTATATATCATTTGAGGACGAGAAAGAGAGAGAAAGCGAAGCCCACAAATATCATTCCAGAAAGTCTATGCGGTAGCAGCAAGTCTATACGCGCATTGCAGAGAGTTTATGCGCCTAGAGCAGAGTTTGCTTAATCTTTGAGTTTCCAAGTCTTCTGAGAGTGACCAAGAGTGTTCTAGAAGTTCATATATGAACTTATTGGTTCTTGGGGGCAGATCGCATATAGAACGAATCTTGCTTTGAGCACCGATGACCTTGTTCACCCTAGCAAGATATTTTTGCTTTGTGCTTATTTCTTGTATTTTGTTCTAACTCATTGTAACGTTTGCGAACATAAAGAGTAGAACACTTTTGTATTTATTCTTGTATTTTACATCTTCTTTGAAGTCAGAATGTAATATTCTCTTTGTGCTTCTTTTGTGTTGGCTAGAGAACCAGACTTTGAGTCTTGCATAAATCTCTACGCCTTCTTTGGATCTATCCACTATTTAGATTTATCTTCGGGACTAACAATCTCAAATTAAGATCCGAGTAAGATGGAGTCAAACTGTTCAAGCGTTCTCGATACAAGTTTTCATAAACTTGAGAAGTTTGACGGTGAACATTACAACATTAGGAAGATGAAGATTTTTTTGAATCTTCAACTTGTCAATGTTGGCTATGTATTGACAGATCATGAACCTACCATTACCGAAGGTGGAGGTGAACTTGCTATCAGTCTCTCCACCTCAGAGCATTACAAGTGAAAGAAAGACAACAACCTCTGCAGGTTGTTAATTAATTTTGAATGCTATTGATGACTCGATAGAGGAGTCCTACAACAAGAAGAAAGCTAGAGATGTCGGCGAATCTCTAGAAAAGTACTACAAAACTGACAAGAAGATGATCAAAATCTATCTCGTTGAAAAGTTCTTTACCATGCAATTTGAAGATGGAAAGAAGATGCTGCCACACATTAAAGAACTTCTGAAGTTGCATATGAAGCTGGAATAAGTGGACATGAAACAAGATGACAAGTTCATTGTGGGTGTGATAGTCACCAAACTTCCTCCGTGCTGGATCACTTTCAAACTGACATGTACTGTAAGAAGATGGAATTCCAACTCGAGAATCTCCTGCACTTGAACTACATCGAAGACAAAGCTAGAGGATAGCTGAAAGTTGACTACTTGACCAAACAACTGGCCAAGAATAACATGGTGCAGCTTGGTGATCACAAGAGAACTTCAAGAATAAGAAGAATGACGTTAACTAGCTGAAGGTTAAGTCGGCTACTTTCAAGACCAAGCTGAAATCAGAAGTGACTTGTGTTTGCCATTGATTATAAAAGAACAGAACAATTATATCGGAGGACTGGACTTTTACTTCACAATACAAACTCCCTCGTACAAAGAAAGCCTAGGGACGAAAACCTAGGTACATCAATCTAAGTACAATTATTTAGTTTTTCTGGGGGGTGACGGTAGAGGCTCGGGAAAGCGACGGCCGCTCGGCCTTACTCCTTGGACGATCAGACGTAGCCTTGGGTCCGGTGAAGAAATGCTCTTGGACGTGTGGGGAGACTCCCTTGCGCCCTCTGTTGATAGATCTCTGGATGTCTCTGTAGTGCCCTCTCTCTGTATGCGTCTGTCTCTTCTCTCTCTGCATGCAAGGGAATGGTACCTTGCTATTTATAAGAGTGGGGTGATCATTAGGGTTCGCAATGATTGCCTCTCTTCAAAATGTCGGTGGCCTCTTGATTAATCAATCTGGGCCATTAATCTTGAATGTAATGAATCTGGGTCATTAATGTAGATTGTGCCGAATCCTATGAGTAATTAATGCTGATTGCAACAAATCTGCATCATGATGATCCACAAATCTGAACGAATAAATCTGAATTATTCTCTGCCACATGTCCCCACTGTTTGTTATGGCTATCGGGATTTGACCCAATCTAGAGATTACTTTGATTACAGTAGATCTGAATTATTGAGATATGATCGGCTCTTGACACGTGTCCTGCCACGTATCCCAACTGTTATGCTCATGAGCCGCATGAGAGTCATCACACTCAAACCGTATGCGAGTCGTCGTGCCTGGACCGCATGAGAGTCTCTATACTCGAACCGCATGAGAATCATCATACTCGAGCTGCATGAGCGTCGTCATGACCGATCCGCATGAAGGGTCGTCATGACCGAGACGCATGAGCGTCTCCATACTCGGGCTGCATGAGAGTCGTCATGACCGATCCGCATGAAGAGTCGTCATGACCTAGCCGCATGAGCGTCTCCATACTCGAGCCGCATGGGAGTCATCATGCCCGAACCGCATGACAGTCTCCATACTCGAACCGCATGAGGAGTTGCAGCCATATAGAGAGTCCTTGGAGTTGGTGGATAGTGCCAACTGTAGAGATTTTCTTTATTTCTCTAGGAAGATCGCGTCTTTGTGTCAGAATCATCATTACAGCCTTCTGTCAGAGCTATCAATTTCATCTTTATGTCAGGACTGCCTTGTTGTGTCAGAGCATTAAATGAGGCCTCTAGCTATGGGGACGAGTTGCATAAAGCCACGTGGCTTTTACCCAATCTGCATAGCTATGTTGGGGGCTATTGGAGCCGCATTAACCTTTCGAGCCGCATGAAGTTCTGAGCCTTACGAGACTCTCTATTGGTTGAGCCGCATGGACATTTCTGTTCCTTTTCCATGCTTCTACAAGACCCCCTTCAAAGTTTTCAATTTGCAAAATTGAAATACTTTGAATAAGAAGCATGGTCGCATAGGTTTGTTCTGTCCGCATGGACTTCCTAGCCGCATGGATGTTCGAGCCGCATAGACTGTGTGGCCGCATAAGCTGTGTGGCCGCATAGGCTCACTACCAAAATAAGTCAAATCAGCGACGTATTTAGCGACTCCGTGAAATTTCGTCGCTAATGTTTGGGGTTTTAGCGACGTTAATAAAAGACGTCGCTGTTTGTCGCCAACAGCGACTAATAGCGACGTCTAGCGTCTATATTTTGTTAAATGGGGTAGTGCGTCGCAAGTTCGTCGGTACTCGTCGCTGATATAGCGACGTTTCGCGACGCATTTTAAGTTGCGTCGCTATTTATTATATATCAGCGACGTTTAGCGACATCCTATGCGGACGTCGCTAAACGTTTCATATAGCCAGCGAGGGTTTCCTTTTCGATCATTTCACAAATTTTTCCCCCCAAATTTGGGCGCGCTCCTCCTCTGCGACGCTCCTCCGGCGATTTCCCTCCTCTTCCGCGGCGCTCCTCCGGCGATCTCCCTCCTCCGGCCTCCTCCTTCTCCTCTTCCTCCTTCCTCAGGTAGCTCCTCCTTCTCCTCCTCCTCCTTCCTCTGGTAGCTCCTCCCCAGTTTCTTCTCGTCTTCTAGCTCTCTCTCTCGCTTCTAGTTCGTGTCCACGAGAGCGTGGACTCGCTGTGGGGGACACGAGACTGACAGTGGACTCGTTGCGGGGGACACGAGAGCGTGGACTCGCTTCTAGTTCGTGTGACACCTATTTTGTTGGTTTGGACACGTCGTGTCCCACTGTGTGGACACGTCGTGTCCCACTGTGTGGACACGTCGTGTCCCACTGTGTGGACACGAGATTCACAGTGTAACACCTATATACTGAAAAATCTCATTTTTTTGGGCATATCAACTGTCAATTTGATGTCCACGAGAGCGTGGACTCGCTGCGGGGGACACAAGACTGACAGTGGACTCGTTACGGGGGACACGAGAGCGTGGACTCGCTTCTAGTTTGTGTGACACCTATTTTGTTGGTTTGGACACGTCGTGTCCTACTGTGTGGACACGAGATTCACAGTGTGACACCTATATACTGAAAAATCTCATTTTTTGGGCATATTAACTGTCAATTTGATGTTTTGGGTGGATTCGAATTCTAATTTAGGGTTCGAGCCCTATTTACTGATACTGGAAGTTTTTTGGGCATTTTCAGGGTTTTGAAATGATGAATAAATTGACTAATAATTATTATCGAGCCCTATAAAATTTCAGCTATGTCACAAAGGATGGATATACTAATCCTGTGAATGAGTTTTCTCCTAAGTATTCTCGACAGTTGAGTATGATTTAGCTCACTGACATTACTGAAATATGGGACAATTAGACTTTCTGTTCAGTACCCTTTGACCGAATTAAGTTGACCTGAATACCATATTTTAAATCCTAAATCTACGGTATGACATCGTGATCAGGACATAGTCCCTGCAGCCATTCGACTGGCGAGGCAGAAAACTATGTAGCCGTAGATAAAGTTGACTGTCCTCCGACCCTCATCCCTCGGCAATGATGATACGACAACCTATCACTATATCTTATATATATAGTAGTAGATGACGTCTTGGTATTACATTATGTGAGTCCATCTTGATTCTGTTACATTCTTCAGATACTACATACGATAAGAACATATACTACACCATATGTACAGAACATAGATGATTCACACTAATGTATGCTAGAATGAATTTTAGGATTGTGTTCTGAGCCATCCGTTCTGCTACTTGGCAAAAAATTAAATTTATTGTACTTTATCTGCTTTCAAAAATGTACTCAAATTACATGATGGTTCCTTTAGTTAGCTTGCTTATGTTACAATTATATTAGCTTGCTTACCAAATGGCACCCATGACCCGAGGAGCGGCACGTCGTTTGAGGGAAACAGTGAATGCTGAGGTGGCTCCTCCTACAGTTAAGGAGGAAGTGGCACCGGTTGCTAGTGAGACCGGGAGTTCTATTCATCCAGCACCGGTAGCTAGTGAGACCGAGAGGACTCTTCATGCAATCCTTGCAATGGACGACAGCTTTCCTCGTACCAAAAATCTTACTTTTTTGAGGTGGTTGCGTGAACGTATCACTGAGCGTTTGTGTGAGCAGCATGGTTCTCATTAGCTATTAGTACTTATTTGTATTGGACTATTTGTATTGGGTTATTTTTGTATTAGACTATTTGTATTGGACTACATATATGAATTAGTACTATGTCAATCTCTAGATTATATTGGACTACGACATGGTGACCAGGACATAGCCCCTGCAGCCATTCGACTGGCGAGGCAGAAACTATGTATCCGTAGATAAAGTCGACTGTCCTCCGACCCTCATTCCTTGGCAATGATGATACGACAACCCAACCGGAGAGGATAATCTGAGAGATCCATCTGAGAGGGACGTATACTCTCAGAGATCACTTTTACAAGAATTATATCAGTAGTGGGATCGAGTGTTGGAGGAGATATTATCAAAGTATACGTCCTACTCAGATGGGTCTCTCACCGTTACTAATTTTTCCTGACAGCATGGTGGATGTGCTCCGTCCACAAATTCTTGCTCCGAGCCAAAACTTTGTCCCGGAGCTCAAGTGGACATCTTTGGTGTAGAGCTCGAGTGAGAGGTTCCTGACAGCATGGAGGCCTCCTTTGTTAAAGTATCCGTGCTCATCCCACATTGGTTGTGGGACGAGCACGGAAACTTTAACAAAGGAGACCACCATGCTGTCAGGAACCTCTCACTCGATCTCTACACCAAGGATGTCCACTTGAGCTCCGGGACAAAGTTTTGGCTCGGAGCAAGAATCTGTGGACGGAGCACATCCACCATGCGGTCAGAAAAAAATAATAACGGTGAGAGACCCATCTGAGTAGGACGTATACTTTGATAATATCTCCTCCAACACTCGATCCCACTACTGATATAATTCTTGTAATGGTGATCTCTCAGAATATACGTCCCTCTCAGATGGATCTTTCAGAGTATCCTCTCCGGTTGGGTTGTGTTCTGAGCCATCCGTTCTCACAGAGGGTCCTATTTTGGTTTCTGTATTTTGTATTTTGGTTTCTGTATTTTGTATTTTGGTTTCTGTATTTTGTATTTTGGTTTCTGTATTTTGGCTCCAGCTCCATTTGCATTAATCTACGGTACGACATGGTGATCAGGACATAGTCCTTGCAGCCATTCGACTGGCGAGGCAGAAACTACATAGCCGTAGATAAAGTTGACTGTCCTCCGACCCTCATCCCTCGGCAATGATGATACGACAACCTATCAGAATCCTCGACTCTCTTTCGCTTCTTGGATATTGACCCAGCTTCCAATCTCTCATTTTCCTCCGGGTCCACTCTACTCCCAATCTCTTCCTCTTTTATACACGGATCTACAGAATCAATACCATCCAAGGAAGGCAAAACTGAATCAGCATTGTCTTCCGGATCGTCCTCGTCAAGGCATAACGGGCTGCTCAGCGTGCCCAGCTTCTTCAACTTCTCGCTGGCTGCAGAGTCGAAATAGGAACGGGTCCTCTTTGTCGGCCCGGAGCTCTGACTCGCACTCGTCGCCGCGCTACTGGTTTCCTCTCCTCCTCTGACGCGGGTCATAAGAAAAGAAATTTCGTACCTCTTCTTCACATAAACATCATTGCCGTCTTGTACTTGAGCCTCCTCGTCTGTGATGCTATCCGACTTCTCGGTGCCTACATTGTCACTCGAATCTCCCGTTCGACTCGTATCGTTCTCTTCTTCGTCTGTCTTTTCGCTCCCTGTCTTACAATCATCTGCTATCACCGTCGACTCATTCGACTCCTTCTCCGATGACTCCGAGAAGTTGGATAGCGTCACAGACGAGGAGGCTAGGCTCGAGTACAAGGCGGCAATGATGTTTATGTAAAGAAGAGGTACAAAATTTCTTCTCTTATGACCCGCATCAGAGGAGGAGAGGAAACCGGTAGCGCGGCCACGAGTGCGAGTCAGAGCTCCAGGCCGACAAAGAGGACCCGTTCCCATTTCGACTCTGCAGCCAGCGAGAAGTTGAAGAAGCTGGGCACGTTGAGCAGCCCGTTATGCCTTGATGAGGACGATCCGAAAGACAATGCTGATTCAGTTTTGCCTTCTCCTCTCCTCCACCATGGCTATGGACCCATCTGCTCCTCCCTACTTCCATTCTTCTTATTTGACTCTTTCAGGCACATATGATATCCAGCTCAAGTGTAGAGTCGGGGGAGAAGAAGTGGACAGAAAGAGGAGGGGAAGCAGCACAGCCGACGGCATGACCCGGAGGAAGTACAGAGGTTTTCTTCAACATACGTAGGAGAACTATAAGGATATATCTTTTCACAATATGTCATCTTGCCAAAGACCCTTAATGTGACAACCATGTTACCGTGGTGTCGGACGACTAATATGTCATAATTTTCTAAGCCGTGTATTTTTACAAAATCCTTCCAACTCTTTCCTCCTATGTCGTAATCTTGCATTATTACATAGAACTGAAATCCGGTTGGAGGATTATGTCAAAACACACGACTTATAAAATTATGACATGTTAGTTTTCCGACACCGTGGTAACATGGTTGTCACATTAAGGGTCTTTGACAAGGTGATATGTTATGAAAAGATATATCCTTATAGTTCTCCTACGTATGTTGAAGAAAACCTCTGTACTTCCTCCGGGTCATGCCGCCGGCTGTGCTGCTTCCCCCTCATCTTCATGTCCACTTCTTCTCCTCTGACTCTACACTTGAGCTGGATATCATATGTGGCTGAGAGAGTCAAATAAGAAGAAGGGAAGTAGGGAGGAGCAGATAGGTTCAAAGCCATGGTGGAGGAGAGGAGAAGGAAAATGCTTGATCAGAACTTGAGGTGGAAAAGTTGTGACGTTGATAGCGTGAGGGAGGGAGAGGGTGGAAAAGATCTTCTCCTCCGACTCTACACTTGAGGTGGATATCATATTTTGGTTTCTGTATTTTGGCTCCAGCTCCATTTGCATTAATCTACGGTACGACATGGTGATCAGGACATAGTCCCTGCAGCCATTCGACTGGCGAGGCAGAAACTATGTAGCCATAGATAAAGTTGACTGTCCTCCAACTTCGGCAATGATGATACGACAACCTATCACTATATCTTATATAGTAGTAGATGATGTCTTAGTATTACATTATGTGAGTTCATCTTGATTCTGTTACATTCTTCAGATACTACATACGATAAGAACAAGTACTACACCATATGTACAGAACATAGATGATTCACACTAATATATGCTAGAATGAATTTTGGGTTATGTTCTGATCCATTCCTTCCCATACTTGGCAGTTAAGTTGTGGACCATTATGTTGGACATTGTTGTTACAAATTTTCATATATCTGTGTTGATTGATGAGATTGTGTTTCAAACGTGTTCGTGATTGTGTGTATCTGTGTTGTTTGATACTGTGTTCGTGATACACACCGTTGTTGCTGTAACAAATGGTGTGGGGGATGCTGTAAATGCTGCAGGGAATGCTGCAAATGCTGTATTTTTTTATTTTTTTTAATATTAGCGACGTTCAGCGACGATTACCGACGGTCAGCGACGAAAGAAACGTCGCTAACTACGTCGCTAACTGTAAGAAAAATCGTCGCTGATCGTCGATAAACGTCGGTAATGTAGCGACGTAGAAAAGTCGCAGAACGTCGCCATATTGCTCTCAAGCCAGGTCAGCATCGATGCGAGACAGAGTCGCTCAACGTCGCTAGTTTACGTCGGTATATTATGACGTTTTATGTCGCTGGCAGTCGCTATATTAGCGACGTTGACACGTCGCTAAAGCTCATCGCAATAGCGACGTATGGCGACGTTTTCTTGTTTAGCGACTAGGTTAATCCCGACTACTTGAAAACGTCGCTAATGACGTCGCTAATAGAAATTAGCGACGTATTTTTCCTTTTTAGCGACGTCTTTACGCGTCGCTGAATTGACAGATTTTAGTAGTGGCTGTCTGGCCGCATAAGCTCCTCTCTGCCACGTGGGCGTCATCAATTGCTTTTTGATTTTGAGCCGTCTTTGGGGGGGAGTCCCAAGAGTCGGCTTATTAAATATTTAGATCTTCTTTTCTGGAATGAATCTCCTTTATGAGAGGGGGCAAAATCCTAGGAGTCGGTTCAGCACACGACCCGAAGCGTTTCCATCGGTCCACGTGCCCCCTTCCTTTGTCCGCCTATAAATAGGAGAATCCAGGAGAAGAAAATTCTTTACCTTCTCCTTCAATCCGAGCCCTTCCTGCCCTAACTGTCATCCTCTTCTTTGATCACCAATGGCTCCCAAGAAGACTATTGCGACGAAGGGTAAAAAGGCAGCGTCTTCGTCCGCTGCGGCGGCGAAGGGTAAGAAAGCTGCTTCTTCTTCGTCTGCGGCGACGAATGTGGCAGCTCCTCCGCCAGTTGACATACCCGTAGTTCACCCCGACGTCCACCCCACCATTGCTGGTAAGGATGTTGCATGAGCTTGACACCTTAACTGTTGTGGCTACGTTGCATGCTCTATGCGCGAGCCTTCATCTTCATGTGTGCCGTATGTACTTTTCATGTCCGAGCCGCATGGGGTATGCTCCATGTTCGAGCCGCATGGGGTATGCCCTATGTTTGAACTGCATGAGAATTGTTACTGTGGCCGCATAGGTACCTTTAGAGTTGAATCGCATGGAGCCCCTCTGAACAGCATCGCATGAGCTCCTTTTTGGACGGTGCTGCATAAGGCCCTGACCATCTTTTAACTTTGTTTCTTTTTATCTTTGATTCTCGTAGCGACACTACCGACGGCTGAGATCATTGTGAAGGAAGAGTTGCTGCCCCCTTTCAAACAAGAATCATCGCTTGTTAAGGAGGAGGTAATACAAAAAGTGGAGGAACAAAAAGGAGAACTGGCGCCTATTGCTGTGAAGGAAGAGCCCCAGTTTGATGGCGGTAATACTGGGAGTTCTAACCTTCCTGCTCCGGACGAGGCTTTTGCTCAAGTAAATCCTTTATATGCAAAATGGTTGAGGGATTGGTATATGCGTCCCCGTAACTAGGATTCGTAGGCTCTCATAAATGTCCGTCTTTCGTCCTGATATTTCTGTCTGTCTTTAGCTGCAGTTTGTGTTTTGCTCTTTGTAATCTTTTTCTTCTTGTCTGAATAAAATGATAGAGAATGTTTCTGGCTTGCTCATGAGATGTAGTCATGTGAATGTACTTGGTTTCGAGTGAACAGACTACGTTCGCTCTGTTCTTTGAGAGATTTTTTCCGTGGGCTCATTATCCCTGGCGTATCCTGGTTCTGGATACGGACAATAAGACGAGAGGGGAAAGAAACCAACATACTTACTCAGAGGTAATGAGGACATGGTAAATATGAAGGTTTCTTCGATGGAGCATTCCCACTCAGAGGTAAGGAGGACATGGCAGGAGGGGGCTCCATGAAGGGAGTATAGATCAACTCAGAGGTAATGAGGACATGGAAGTTCTATGTAAGGGGGCAGTTTGTTTTTGGTGGAAGGGATACAACTCAGAGGTAGCATCGACGTGGTTGTTTCGAAAAATTGGTGGATTTGTTACCCTTTTTGTGCACTGAGAGTGCGGGTATTGGATCATAGGGGGAAGCTCCTTTTGGGAAGAAAGTTCGAGGTATAATCATACATGACTTACTACCTAAAAGATGCGATATAGATTTATCTGTAGTAGCCAGGATGTAAGTTCAGTGGTACCTACGGGTACATAACTCGATAATCTGGAAGATTTGGAGTCGGCTTGCGAGTTCAGCGGTATGAAAGAGTACACGATTCGTCACTTTGGCAGATTTGTAGTCGGGATGTGAGTTCAGCGGTACCAGCGGGTACGTAACTCATCACTTTGGCAAATTTGTAGTTAGGATGTTAGTTTAGCGATACCAGCGGGTACGTAACTCGTCACTTTGGCAGATTTGTAGTTGGGATGTGAGTTCAGCGGTACCAGTGGGTACGTAACTCGTCACTTTGGCAGATTTGTAGTTGGGATGTGAGTTCAGCGGTACCAGCGGGTACGTAACTCATCACTTTGGAGGATTTATAGTTGGGATGTGAGTTCATCGGTACCAGCGGGTACGTAACTCATCATCTTGGAGGATGTTGTTTCAGACGTAGTATTTCTTTAGGAACTTGTCGTTGATGGGCAACATGAGCAAGTCTCCATTTTGTTTTGCGAGGCGGTAAGCTCCATTGGAGAATACAGCGTCGATGATGAACGGGCCTTCCCACTTTGGCTGGAACTTACCGGCGGTTCTGTGAGTCATAACCATCGACCTCCGAACTGCCAGAACGAGGTCGCCCACCTAGAATGTTCTGAGTTTAACCTTCTTGTTGAAGGCTCCGGAGATACGTGCCTGGTACAACTCGATTCGTTGTTGAGCTAATAGGCGCTTTTCATCTAGGGCTTCTAATTCTTGCAGTTGGCGATGGTGATTATCATCTGTCATCAACCGATAGGTGAGAGCGACGCGGAGTGAAGGGATTTGAGTCTCCAGTGGGAGAACTACCTCACTCCTGTATACCAGAGAAAAGGGTGTATTCTCGGTGGCAGTCCGTACTGTGGTACGGTACGCCCATAAGCATTCGCCGAGCTTTTTATTCCAGTCACGTTTGTTTGATGACACAAATTTCTTGAGAAGCTTGATGATTGTTTTGTTGAATGCTTCAGCCAGACCATTTGTCGCTGGGTTATATGGCGTTGAAGTAATATTCTGGACGCGATGTTTGTCACAAAACCGATAGAAGGCGTGGCTTGCGAACTGCGGACCATTATCGTGGATGATCCTTCGGGGCAGTCCAAAGCGGTAGATAACGTGATACTTGAGGAAGCTGATCACGTTTGAAGTCTTCACTTCTGCTAGCGGAATAGCCTCCGCCCATTTGGAGAAGTAATTTGTGATTGCGAGTATGAAGCGATGTCCTCGGGACGAAGGCGGAGTGATTGGACCAATGATGTCCATTCCCCATGCTTCGAATGGCCAGGATGCCACTGTCAGATGTAGAAACTCGAATGGATGGTGGATGAAATCTGCGTGGACTTGATAGGCTTTGTATTTTCTTGTATAGTCTATCGCATCTGCAACCATCGTGGGCCAGTAGTAGCCCATTCGGCGAAGGCGATCTTGTAGTTTTAGGCCAGGCTGATGGGCCCCACAGACGCCATCGTGAGCTTCACGCACGGCTTCTCCGGCTTCTGTATTTGATTGACATCGAAGCAGTAATCCATCGTAGGATTGCCGATATAGCATTTTCGTCTCTGTATCGTAGAAGAATCTGAGGGAACCTCTTCTAATAGAAGTGGCCTCCTTCAGATTCTCTGGCAGGATGCCGTAGACCACAAAGTCAATGAACGGTTGTCTCCAGTCTGGTGCTTCATCAACTGTCAGAGCGGTAACTCTCGGCATACTGAACATTATTCCTGGGACAGACCAACTCACGGCCTATGATGTCAACCAGATGATGAGCATGATTTCGAACTGCAAAGGAAGCGGCAAGGCCTGCTAGGGCATCGGCTTCAATGTTCTGGAGCCTAGGAACGTGCTCTATGAAGAACCCCTCCAGGGACGAGATGATGTCAATTGCTATTTGATGGTAGGGGATCATATCCTCATGGCGAACCTCGTATGAGCCCCGGATCTGGTTGACGATTAGCTGCGAATCGCCGTATGCTTCGAGGTGCTCTACCCCCAGCTCTTTTACAAGTCGGAGGCCAATGACCAAGGCGTTGTACTCGGCCACGTTGTTTGAACAGGGATCTGTGAAGGAATACGCACGATTGATCACCAACCCGGTGGGAGAAACCAGTACTATTCCGACTCCAGCGACGATGTTGTCCTTGGGCCCGGTTTTAGAAGCACCATCGAAGAACATTCGCCATATGGTATCATGGGAGGCCATGTTTGAATTAGCAACTTCATCTGGAATCTCTTCGTCTATTTTGGTTGACTCCGAACCCGGATGAGCTGCTAAAAAGTCTGCCAGAGCTTGACCTTTAACAGCCTTTTACGGTATGAAGATCATGTGGTAGGGGGATAGTAATATCGCCCAAGTAGCAAGGCGAGAGCTGAGTGCACCTGGTTTAGTCATGAGGACCTTGAGGGGGTTGACTCTTGATATGACATAGATGGTCTGTCCCGTGACATAGTGTCGCATCTTCTGAATGGCGAAAACTAAAGCAATGCACTCTTTCTCTACGGCAGTATATCGGTGCTCTGGCCCCATCATCATTCGGCTGAGGTAATATATGGCTTGTTCGTGGCCTGCCTCATTGTTTTGTGCTAGCAGAGTACCGAGAGAATATTCCATCGCTCGTACATAGAGCAAGAATAGTCTTCCAGCGATCGGGGCTACCAGGACTGGAGGGTTCGTCAGATATTCTTTGATACTGTCGAAGGCGCGCTGGCATTCTTCATCCCATACGAATGAAACGCCTTTCTTCATGAGGTGGGTGAATGGCTGGCATCGTCCGGAGAGGTTATAGATAAACCTCATGATGTAGGCTAGCCTCCCTTGAAGGCCTCGGAGTTCTCGAAGATTTCTCGGTGGACCCATCTCCATGATTGCCTTCGTTTTCTCAGGGTCTACGTGGATACCTTGGAAGGTAATGATGAAACCCAAGAATTTCCTGCTGGACACGCCCAAGAAGGACTTTGTGGGATTCATTTTTAAATTGTGCGTTCGTATCAAGTCGAACACTGTCCTCAGATCATGCAGATGGTCCCCTTTAGAGCGGCTTTTGACGACGATGTCGTCGACGTAACATTCCACTGTCTTGCGTAGATGGTCTCTAAAGATAATGCTTATGGCTCTTTGATAGGTGGCGCCAGCATTCTTTAGATCGAAAGGCATAACTGTGTAGCAGTATGTGCCAATTGGTGTTCGGAATGATGTATGCTTTTCGTCGTCAGGGAACATCTTGATTTGGTTGTACCCCGAGAAACCATCCATGAATGACATACGCTCAAAGCCGCAGTGTTATCGATCATGATGTCTGTGATGGGGAGAGAGAACTCGTCCTTAGGACATGCCTCATTCAGATTATGAAAGTCGATACAGATTCGAATCTTTCCACTCTTCTTGAGGACTGGTACTATGTTGGCGACCCAGTCAGGATGCTGTTCCTCGCGGATGAAGCCGCTGGCTATTAGTTTGTTTACCTCGGCTTCAATGGCATTCATGATGTCAGGACGGAATCGACGTTGCTGTTGCTTGACTGGTTTTGCGTCCGAACGGATGTTGAGCTTGTGAAGTGCAATCTCGGGGTTCAGTCCGGGCATATCTTCGTAGCTCCAGGCGAACACGTCGATGTATTCTCTGACGAGTTGTAGTAGTAGATTCTCGCTCTTCGTCTGTCAGATTCTTGCTTAATAAGATGGGCTTTGGAGAGGACTCATCATCGAGATCGACTTATACAACCTCATCTTCGGTGGGAGGCTCTCTTTGTTCGAGCCGCCTTTCCCACTGTGCATCTAGTTGTTGTGCCCATGGCTCTAGCTCAAAAAGTTCAGGAATGTCTTCATCTTCTTCGTAGGCATCGGCGAGTGCCATATTGATGGAACAGACTTGCCTGAGCATGTCTCCGATGCTGACATCCGAATCGGAAGTGGGTGATCCGTTTGAGTGTGAATGCCAGTCGCATTCTTCGTTTGAGCTTTCAGGTGTCGTCGCAGGCGTGACATAACCGAGCCCATATCTGGTTTTGCTGTAATAATCTCATGGTTTTCCAGCAAGGGCCGGCGACTGTAAGGGTAACCGCCGTCCGGTGCCGTAGTTTAAGCCTGGTGTAGTTTCCAGATCATATCCTTGTTTTTGCATAAGGTACTTGGACTGGGAACTATACAGATAAAGGGGCAATCTCCTGGCATCAGGTTCGGGCTCAACTTTTCTATCTTGAAGAGATACGGATCGTTCTTCCGGCCAAAGATGATTGGGTGATCGTCTCCCTCGATTATGCGGTAAGCGTCTTCCACTGGAGTAAGTTGGTTTGCGGTGTAGACATTTGTCACTTGGGTGTGTGGGTGAGTGCCTATACCGTGTTCCATAGCATACATTGTACAGAGCTTATTAAGCTCGAGATAATTCAAAGATAGCCCTTTATTGATGAAGTAAGGTATATTTTCTAGTAGGATTACATCATCTACGGATGAAACATCAGCGTAAGCAGCCACGTACTTGGCCAGCTCTGATTCTTCTTCAACCACCCCCTGTGTAAATGCAGACTGAGAGGATGATTTGGGCAACTTGATTATCAGGGGCTCCATGGGTAGAGCAGAACGTGGAGTTGTTGGCGTACTAGCCACCCCGGCTTGGTGTTCGGTACCGAGTGGGGAGTTGTTGGCTGGCTAGCAGTCCCTGGCTTAGTGTTCGGTTGCCGATTCATCCTGGGAAGACGAATTATCATCGGCTTGTCAGAGGGATTGAGCTCCCCTGCTTGTTGCTGGCTAACTCTTGGCAGCTTGATTGTCAGTGGATCTGTCATGGGTCTTGGCGCTTGGCCAGACCTTGGCAGTCGCATTATCAACTGTTCCTCCTGCGTAGAGAGGCTAATTGCGTCCTTACGCATTGTGGCTGTAAGGGGCACAGTTATACCAGGCTTGCGAGCTTGGAGGTGGATCGTCAGAGGTTCTTCTGATCCAGTTGCTGTCTCAGTTTGAGCTTGAGTATCTCCTTCGACAAGATGCTTTTTCGATTTCTCGTACAAGCATGAATCTGGGTAGTAGGATTCGATCCCTTTGAAAGGATCGATGTCGGCAAATTTTGTCCTTACAAGACTGTGCTTGTCGACGTACTTGAAGCACTGGTGCAGTATGGAAGGCACGATCATGTAATCGTGTATCCAAGGATGCCCCAAGAGAATATTGTAGGAAGTATCCGCATCTATGACATAACAGGTTACTTCTGACTGAAGGTCGCCGATTTGGCACTTTAGACGAATCTTTCCGATCGGGTAGCTCCTGCCCGAATTGAAACCGCTGATGGCGGTGCTTGTCGACGTTAGGCGATGCATTGGAAAGCGCAGATGATGTAGCAGGCTCTTCAGGATGATGCTTATGGAGGATCCGGGGTCAATATGCATCCGATCGACCTTGATATCGCCAATGTACCCAATGTAATAAAGGGGGCGATCGTACAGGTTGGTCTTTATAAGCATATCCTACGGAGTGAATACGATGTTGGGCATTGACCCCGTGCATGCGCTGTCCTGGAGATCTATTGGCGAGTTCTCCCCGGTGAGATTGGATTGTGCCAGATACGCGTCGATATTCTGGAGTGCTTCGCTTAGTACGACACGAACCTCCTTGGAGAGCCTCAAGAGCTCGTATAGTAATAATTTGGTCGGTGTGTTGGCCAATTGGGCCAAGATGTCGAAGTTGTAGGGCTTCTCTATCCCATGAGGCGTCTCTCTTCGGAGCGGTTTGTCGAAGCGAGTCTCCTTCGGCCTAGGCTTGTCGGTCGTCGAAGGCTGCGAAGGTCCTGGAGCATCAGCGGCTGTCGGCTGATGGTCTTTAGCTGAGTTACCCGATGGAGGTTGGGTTTATGCGTCGGAGCGGGTAACAACAACAGTAGCCTCTTCGACCTCTGTCGAGATCGTACGACATGATTTGACTTTTCTATTCTTCTTCTTGCTAGTAATGGGAGGTGTAGACTGAGTCACCTCGGGTACCAAGTCCGGATGGACCCACATGATCCCCCCCCGTGATGTGGTGAAGGGCACTGGACCCGCAGCTTGGTCTCGGGAAGGTGAAAGGTTAGAGACCTCCATCTTTGCTCTGGGGACGGGTACTACTCCATCTTGGGTCTTTGTCGGAGGGAAGCTGCCAAATTGTACTGACACCATGTTGGCCGCCACGGTAACCTCTTCGAAATCAATGGCCAGGGCATTAGAATCGATGAGATATTGGATGTATCACTTCAGCTGATAGCAGTCTTGTGTAGCATGGTGGACATAGCGATGGTAATAGCAGTACTTGGGACTCTTCATATCTGCAGGACGAGGCTCACGCCTTAGAGAAGGGAGCTGAATTCGTCCTCCTTGGATGAGCATGTCTAAGATGGGTTTAATATGGCCGTCCTCGAAGGAATAGGTCATATGAGGCCACTGCTTTTTCGTCAGCTTTGGTTCGGGCTTTGGGGCTGTGTCGGCCACCATAGCCTGCTTGCCCTTGTTGTCTCGGTTGCTGGAGGGATTACCACCGTTGACGTTAGGGCGTTTGCCCTTGTCTTCTTCTTCCGAGATGTGCAGGGCTTTCTTCACCTTGTCTTCTGCGCTAGTTGCACTAATGATGAACGTATTCCAATTCCTGAATTGGCTTTCGCCCATCCAGAGGCTGATTGTGGGAAGCAGTCTCTTTTGGCAAATTTCAATCAAGGAGGAATCAGGGTTGCCGGAAGGCAGCTTCATCGCGGTTTGGCGAAACCGCTCGATATAATTTCTTGTGAGCTCCTTTTCTCCCTGAACAACGTCCATGAGGGTGGACATTGTCACGTCTTGTCCTACTTCATAGAATCGCTCTAGGAACATGCATTTGAAGCCGGTGAAGGAGTGGATGCAATTGTCCGGTAAGTTGCGGTACCAGTCGAAGGCGACCCCTTCCAGGGCTCCGATGAACAACCGCGTAAGGATGACGTCGTCATGGGGCAGATGGTCGGTTGTGACTTCGAAGTAGGTGATGTACCTTCTTGCCGACGTCTTCCCATCATATGGATTAATGTGAAATGGTTTATATTTTGGTGGGAAGGGAACATCTCTCCACGCGGCAGGATACGGTTGTCGTACCCTGAGGTCCTGGCAATTTTCTCGGGCTTGAAACATGGCTCGGAGCTCCTGGACCTCTCTTCTCGCCTCCCTGGCCTCGTCTGCAGCGGTGGGGGCCGATATTTCAGGAAGATTATTGCCCGGGTTTGGTGCAGCTGAGTTTGAGTCAGCATTGACAGCGGGACCCAAGCTCGTTTGGCCAGACGTCCTTCCTTGCAGAGTAGGAAGGGCCGCTTTGATCTCGTCCACTAATTTGACCAAGGCATGCAGTATGGCCTCTATAGTGTCGATGCGTTGGCGATCACTGGGACCCTCTTGGTTGCTGTCCGTCATGAATACCGTCCTTATATGATGAGAGGTGGAAGGAGTGGTAGAGGACGTGCCTTCTGAGTCGTACCCTCGTACAGAGAAGTCGTCGGGGTATGTGGAAATGTTTTCCTCTGGTTCGGACTCAAAAAGAGTGGTACCCCCAGCTTCAGAGCTTGCCTCGTCTTTGTGGATGTCCTCGGGTACGTCAAGATTTGCTGCATCTGGATTATCCTCTTGGAACACCGGATTGTCGTAGATATTTGGAGGAGTGCTACCCCCAGCTCTAATGCCTCCGATTGTGGACGACGAATCCCCAAGTGTGGAAGATTTCGTCTTTGAGCGGGTCCCTTGGTAAACTCCTCCTGCAACGGTGGTAGACAACCGTTTAGAAGAAAGTTTCTTGGTTATACCGGTTAAAATTTTTGGGCTGGAGGCATTTATTTTCTTCCCTCTTCTGCTGCCGGGAATCTTCAGAGCAGAATTGCAGGAGGCGACGCGGAGCACCTCATCTTCTGAGGTTGGGCGTTGCAACCGTCGGAAGATGGACCGTCGGTCTGCTTGTACTACCGCCTTGCTGCAGCAGCAGTTGACAATGACTTGGGTGCAGTGATGTCCGTGGGAGGATTCTTCGCACACCGAGGCCTCTTCTCTTTTCTTGCGCTTGTGGAGGATAACTTCACGCAAGTCAGATGGGTCTGGAACGACCATGTTTGCTCCCTGGGTTTTGGGAGACTTTTGGGAACCACTCTGTCCGTTTGCCGCCGGGGGCTGGACTCGAGTGGTTCTGTACAACTTCCTATCAGAGGCCCGCATAACAGTATATGGAGCGCTCGGATGGTCAGAGGTCGGGACAGCGGACTGAGCTTGCCAAGCTCGCGTTGCCCTGGACTTCTTCACTCTAGTGCGTGAGGGCACATAGTAGGAAGAGTATAAGTGGTGCTGCAGAGAGTCATACATATTTTCTCGGAAGAATGAGAGATCAGGACCATAGGAGAGGCGATCGAAGACTGAGCCTGAGCCGCATGGAGCAGACAGCATGCGGCTGGAATCAACGGTCTTCATGCAGCTGGCATGGGCTTTCTTCATGCGGCTGGATGTCTCGGCCGCATAAGTCTTCTCTATGCGGCTGGACATCTTGGCCGCATGGCTATTCTGCATCCGGCTGGCAGTCTCGGCCGCATGGACATCATGCATGCGGCTGGCAATCTTGGTCGCATGAATGTTTAGCCTGCGACTAGCGCCCTTGTTCGGCTTCTTCCTGGAGCACATAGAATTACTCTTTGCCCCTGCAAGTCCAGCATCGTAGTGCTTTCCTCTGCCGGACTTGGGGACAGCAGAGTCCTCTATGGCTTGAAGTGGGGCCGCATGAGAGTTGCCTTCGCCGTCTTGGGCAGCAGAGAGTACTTCTTCGGTAGCTTGGAGAGGAGCAAAATTTTTGGGTCTCCACTCCTTGCGGGCCTACTTTGTGCGGGCTCGCCGCTGGACCGGGCCAGCGCTTCCGTCGGAGAGCATTTTTTCAAACGCCTGCTGGTCGAACCGGGCGACCAACATTTGTTGAGTGGAGCCAAGTTTGGCTGCGTCTGATTGCGTCACCAACTCCTCAGCCGTGGAGAAGTTAGTCCTCAGCAGAGTCGCCATCGTGTTTGCCATTGATTATAAAGGAATAGAACAATTATATCGGAGGACTGGACTTTTACTTCACAATACAAACTCGCTCGTACAAAGAAAGCCTAGGAACGAAAACCTAGGTACAGCAATCTAAGTACAATTGTTTAGTTTTTCTGGAGGGTGACGGTAGAGGCTCGGGAAAGCGATGGCCGCTCTGCCTTACTCCTTGGACGATCAGACGTAGCCTTGGCTCCGGTGAAGAAATGCTCTTGGACGTGTGGGGAGACTCCCTTGCGCCCTCTGTTGATAGATCTCTGGATGTCTCTGTAGTGCCCTCTCTCTGTATGTGTCTGTCTCTTCCCTCTCTGCCTGCAAGGGAATGGCACCTTGCTATTTACAAGAGTGGGGGTGATCATTAGGGTTCGCAATGGTTACCTCTCTTCAAAACGTCGGCGGCCTCTTGATTAATCAATCTGGGCCATTAATCTTGAATGTAATGAATCTGGGTCATTAATGTAGATTACGCCGAATCATATGAGTAATTAATACTGATTGCAACAAATCTGCATCATGATGATCCGTAAATCTGAACGAATAAATCTGAATCATTCTCTGCCACGTGTCCCCACTGTTTGTTATGGCTATCGGGATTTGACCCAATCTAGAGATTACTTTGATTACAGTAGATCTGAATTATTGAGATATGATCGGCTCTTGACACGTGTCCTGCCACGTATCCCAACTGTTATGCTTATGAGCCGCATGAGAGTCATCACACTCAAACCGTATGCGAGTCGTCGTGCCTGGACCGCATGAGTCTCTATACTCGAACCACATGAGAATCATCATACTCGAGTCGCATGAGCGTCGTCATGATCGATCCGCATGAAGGGTCATCATGACCGAGCCGCATGAGCGTCTCCATACTCGGGCCGCATGAGAGTCGTCGTGACCGATCCGTATGAAGAGTCGTCATGACCTAGCCGCATGAGCGTCTCCATACTCGAGCCGCATGGGAGTCATCGTGCCCGAACTGCATGACAGTCTCCATACTCGAACCACATGAGGAGTTGCAGCCATATAGAGAGTCCTTGGAGTTGGTAGATAGTGCCAACTGTAGAGATTTTCTTTGTGTCTCTAGTAAGATCGCGCCTTTGTGTCAGAATCATCATTACAGCCTTCTGTCAGAGCTGTCAATTTCATCTTTATGTCAGGATTGTCTTATTGTGTCAGAGCATTAAATGAGGCCTCTAGCTATGGGGACGAGTTGTATAAAGCCACGTGGCTTTTATCCAAGCCGCATAGCTATGTTGGGGGCTATTGGAGCCGTATGAACCTCTCGAGCCGCATGAAGTTCTGAGCCGCATGAGACTCTCTTGGTTGAGCCGTATGGACGTTTCTGTTCCTTTTCCATGCTTCTACAACTTGCTACAACTGTGGCAAGAAGGGTCATTACAAGAAGGACTGTATGTCCAAGCCCAAGCCGAAAAAGCAAGGTGAGCTTAACTGATTTCTATGATTGTGTAGGTTGAACCACATGGTGTGGACATTGATTGGTGTGTAGACACTAGTGCATCTTATCACGTATGCTCAAAGGTCTCCATGACGAATAAGACTCTAGCTGAAGTTAGGGAATCGGAATAGTGGAGCTGAAGCTGACTTCAGAGAAGTCACTTATATTGGATAATATGAAGCATGTGCCAATGATTGCTAAGAACTTGATCTTATGGAGTCTCTTGTGCAAGACTGGCTTGAGGATGGACATCAATACTGGTTAGATGGTGATGTCCTATAAAGGAGCTTACTTCGGCAAAGTTTTTTTTATATCGAAGGAATGTTTAAACTACATCTTGTAACTATTAATGCAGTTTGTTCTTCTGGTTATTCTCTTGAGTTATGGTATAATAGACTAGGACATGTGTTTTATAAAATAATTAATAAATGTCTAGTCTAAGCCTTATCACCGAATGTAGGGGTAAGGAGTTGGAGAAATGTGAAGTCTGTACGTAGACGAAGATCGTCAGAAAGTCGTTCAGAAGAGTAACAGGAGCACAAATCTTCTGGAGTTGGTGCACTCAAATATCTGTGACTTCAAGCAATTCTCCATAAAAGTCGGGATGGAATATTTCTTTACTTTCATCGACAATTTCTCGAAGTATGCGTTCTTATATATTTTCAAATCGAAAGATGAATCATTCAAGAAATTCAAGGACTTCAAGACTGAACCAGAATGTTAAACCGGTCAATAACTCAAAAGACTCAGAAGTGGCCGAGGCGGAGAGTATCGCTCCTTGGAATTTGCACGGTTCTGTAAAGAACATGAAATTGTCAATGAAACAATTGCTCCGTATTCCCTCCAATCCAATATAGTTGCAGAAAGAAAGAACATGACGTTGTCAGAGATAATGAACTCTATATTGCTGACTGTGGGTCTTCCAAAATGCTACTAGGGAGAAGCAATGCTTACGGATACATAATTCTGAATAGTGTGTCGTTCGCAACATCTGACATTATAACTCATGAACTCTAGTCGAAGGTTAGACCCAACTTGAATGTCATTCGAGTGTAGGGGTATTTGGCGTACGTGAAGCTTCCGGACATAAAAATTCAGAAGCTAGGCACGAGGACCACGAAGACTATATTTCTGGGCTATACTGATAAGAGTGCCGCTCGGAGATTCCTTGATATCAAATCAAATCATGTTATTGAATCTCGCGACGCGGAGTTCTTTGAAGACAAGTTTGCTAGGGACAAGAACATTGTCCTCGCAGAATTGTTGGTATCGAAGAAGCAAGTACTTACAAGGAAGTAGCAGGCCAAGAAGAAGTTGTTGCAGAAGAGACAACATTTAAATCATAACTTGTTGAGCTCCCAGAGAAGCGAGTGAAGATGCCGAAGGACTTCGGAGATGACTTTGTTACCTATCATGTGGAAGCTGATCCGCTTACCTATGATGACACAATGAAGACCAGAGAAGCTATTTTCTGGAAAAAGATGGTCAATAACGAGTTTGACTCCATAACTTCCAATAACACTTGGAAGTTGGTCGATCTGCCTGAAGGAGCTAAATCCATCAGATGCAAATGGATCTTCAAGAAGATGCTCAAGGCTGATGGAACTGTTGAAAGGTTCAAGGCCATAATGGTAGCTAAGAGGTTTTCTCAAAAGCTGGGATTTACTACTTTGACACGTATGCTCCTGTGGCGAGGATGACTACTATCACAATGTCGATTGCTGTGGACACTATCCATAAGCTGATTATTCATCAAATGTATGTGAAGACAACATATTTGAATGAAGAAATGATAAAAAAATTTACATGCAACAGTCAAAAGAATTTATCTTCAATGGTCTTGAAGACAAAGTCTACAAGTTGGTAAGATCTTTGTACGGTCTGAAGAAAGCTTCCAAACTGTGTCATAAGCAGTTTGACAAAGTCATCAGATCAAACGGCTATAGGATCAGCGAGATAGATAAGTGTGTCTACACAAAGTTCGCTGAGGGCAGAGGGGTGATTGTTTGTCTGTACGAGAACGACATGCTAATCTGGAGTACGGATCTAAAATGTGTCACAAAGACGAAGAAGTTTCTCGCACCCAAGTTCAGTATAAAGGACATGGAATTAAGAAGCTGATGTTATCCTGGGAATTAAGATAATCCGAACGGAAGCTGCACTAGCTTTATCGTAAGCTTCCTACGGGGAAAGACGCATACACGCTATGGCTATCAGGCTCTTTCAGGAATCGATACTCCTTAAGGTATGACAAGAAGTAGAAGACAAATTCAAAAAAAAGTGTCAAATAGTTGGAGTATTCAAGCGTCATCGTGAGCTTGATGTATACTACAAATGCCACTAGGCCTGACATATCTTTTGCTGTAAGCACGCTGAGTCGATTCACTAGCAATCCAGGTATTAAATATTAAAAAGCTGTGAAGAGAGTGATGAGATATCTCAAAAGGACTTGGAGGTTTGTACTATGCTATAGTGGTACCTAGCAGTGGTAGAAAGCTTCAGTGATGCCAGTTGGTGCTCAGAAGAAGAGAGCAAGAGATTCACAGATGGGTATGTTATCTCCATGGAAGGTGCTGCTATCATATTTCGGTTCTGCAGAACCAGTCGTCCTCGCTAGGACGTGATGTTGGACGAGACTAGCTTACACTCACGCAAGGCGAATACCATAACGGTCGATTATGCAGCTTAGCGACGGGGTCGCTACATAGAAGTACCAAGCAGAAAGTTGAACAACATTAGGTGTATATAAAATAACTCATCTTTATTGATTATAAAAACATAAGATTACAACAGCTCGAGGCCAAGATTATAAATCACTCAAGCTCACACTCTCTCTGATTACAATCACTCAGCTCTCTCTCTCTCTCTCTCTCCCTTTCTCTTTCTCAATACAAATGATCATGCCCTTCGGCTTACAACTTGAAGAAGGTGACGTACGTTCATTACGTCCCATATAGGTGTAAACCCCCTAAATTTTCACTGCATTTTTTTAATTTTTTATTATTAACTCTTTTTTAATTTTTTATTTCTATTTTTAATTTGGTATCGAGTTCATTTTTGTATTTGCTCGTCGAGTGCGAATGTGTGCGAGGTACACCTTTTTAGAAAAATGATTTTTGATTATAATTTTAATTATGTAGGATAGTTTTCAAAATAATATATGATAAGTATTTTTAAAGTTATGAGAAGAGGCGCGTCGAGATTTCCAAAAATAATAATTATTTACATTTTACTTTATTATACAAATATATGTAGTAGTTTAGAAAACTATTATTTTATGGATAATATATGTATGCGAGAGACATGAAATTTATTTCATGTCTACTTTGAATTTTTCGAAGTACTAATTGTTTTATTCAATTATCAAAAAGGTTTTTTCAAATAAGTAAATATATTATGATTTTTGAAATTATTATTATTAATTATTATAAAGATATTTTAAAAGACCGTATTAAATGTTTGATTAATTAGGATAATTTAAATTGAGATTTAAATTATTCTTAAACAGTTTTAACCATTAGATAAGATTTACCTATATATAAATTTGGATTTGATTTGGATTTGTTTTATAATTGATTTGAATTAATAGTGATTATCAAAGGGAGTTTTAAATTATTCATAATCCTTATCAAACAAGGATTTCTCCACCTTATAAATAGGGGAGCTTGCCATTGTTCTCTTCGCACCAATTTCTCCATCACCACAAACACAATTTCGTGCATCGTGTCCGTGTCCCCTACCCCATCCACTATTTATTCCCTTGTACAAGTACTTAAATTCCCCGCGTCCGACAACCCCGGACGCCAACCCATCCCGTGTCTCGCATGACACTTCTCCTAGCCCCTCCTTTATTGTGTCAGACACTCCCGACCCAACCTAAAATCTAACCGTGTCCCCGCCTACTGCTCGAAACCCGCTGCCACCGTCCCAGTCATCGCCGCCACCCACTTCACCACACCAACCACCGCCATCACTCCGACCTCCCGTCTTCCCCGACGAACCAAGCCCCCGTCTCCGGCCACCTGTCCTCGGCCAACCCAACACCCTTTACCATCACCACCGAATCAGAACCACCACCCTCATCGCCACGGCCATCCTGACGCCACTCCGCGGTGGCAACCATCACCCACCACCCCCTAGACAGCCACACACCAACCCCGACCACCAAAACCCCTGCCCACCGACCCAGTCGACGACACCGCCACCGTCACCAATCCCTCGACCAACAACCGTTTGGCCACCACCATCCGCCACCTTCTCCATTGACCCGCCCCCTGGATATTAGCACCGCCACCATCGGCGACTCCAAACCCAATCGACCAAGGAAAACCCAAATTAAAACGACCACAAATCACTCACCTCGCCGTCGCCACCCGCCTGGCCGCCGCTGGAGCAGTGGGCCCCAACCGACCTTCTCCTCCGTTCGCCGCCTCCGCCTCCACCTCTCGTGGCCTCCAGCCGCGCCCCTGGCTGCCTGAGCTCCTCCTCCTCCGCCTCTCTCTCTGTCGCACGCTTGTCCTCACCACCGGCCCACCGCGTGCGACCGCCGCGTCCGTCTCCTACGCACGGCGCCCGACGAAACCCGACCACCGGACCACCAAACCCCCCGAGCTCCTTCCTCTCCCTAGCTACTCCTTTCCCCCATTCTTATTTTTTGTTTCAACCATTCTTTGAGAAGCAGCAGCACAGCTGCGTATAAGTTCTCTCAGTTGTTTATTTTTTTGTTTTTTATATTTTATTTTATTGTTATATTATTTTTTCTTAGGCATTGTTAATCTGTTTCAAGAGTATATTAATATTAATATTAATATTAATATTATTATTATTATAATTATTATTAATGTTGTTATTTTAATTGTGTTATTTTTTATTAAGTTCTTTGTATTACAGTATGCAATAGAGGTTGCCAAATATTTTGAATATTATTATTATTATTATTACCCTTACTAATGTTGTATTATTAGCACTAAGTATTGTACCATTTTATTAGCTATATATATGATAGATAATTTATTAAAAACTATTTTATAACGAAATTTTGGACTAGGATATATGGCGGTAATATTTAACTAGTTAAATAAATTATTTGACTAAACTATAGTTTTACAAAATTTAGGTTTTAGCCTTAAATAATTTTCTAGAATATTTTTGGTCTCACTTAAAATATTTTGATTTCTAAAAATATAAGTTTCAGCCTAAAATATTATTTTTGACAAACTTTGGGTTTTTACCTAAAAGGGCATTTCTGGATTTTCAAGTATGTAATTAAATTATTTTAACTAAATAAAACTCTACTTTTCAAGAATATAAATAATAATAGTTTTATAAAATTGTATATATATTGTTTATCCAATTCCTTCGATTTTCTCCAACCCGTGACTAAATCCTCTTATTTCTATTCTGTCACTAAATCCGTACCACCTTATGTCGAACCTAACTAATTTGACCCTTCTAGACCCAACGGAACCATCCATGCCACCATTAGAGGTCACTTTGCATAGTGGTTGTACCGAAGTTGTAGTTCGTGACACATTAATCATTGCAGCACACCAGGCGTACTACCAGGTAAGACACCTTGTCATTTGCTATTTATTTATTTTAACTCATATTTCATGCATTATTTATTTTCTTTATGTAAAATAAACTGTGATACATGGCATAACCTGTTAGAACTTACTGTTCAGTTATATTTCCTGCTATGTATTATTTTTCTTACACATTAAACCTAGATTTAAGGGACCACCTTTGTGTGTTGCATTCATGGCCTTGACACGTTATACCACGAAGTTGTGTGTCGCATGTAGAACATGGACGTACGTGATTGGCTGGCCACCAGTACATACAAGCCGTGCGATAGGATTAACCGCTAATAGAGGTTGCATGCTAGTTTGACTTAGCGATTATAGAGGTTTACTGTTGTGGATACAACATAGTAGGCATTCGGTGGGAAGGACAATTCCTTAGCGTATGGGCTACGATGCACTTTCCCTTGTGACCCGGAAGCTCCGTTGGAGATACGGGGTTGATGACCCATGATTACTGACGGCTACTGACGTTCAGCGGAACGTTATGCTCTTACTGATTGGGCCTCTGGTACCCCAAGGGGGGACTACGCCGATCCTATTTAGCCAGGGCGCATGCACAGGAAGGATTGTTCTTAACTACATTTCACTTAAAACGGTTAGGCTACCTTATCCGTTAGGTATGAGTACTTTTGGTTTGGGTACTTGTATCTGACCGTGGCTTGGAACAATAACTTGTCGCGAATTAGTTCGTCACATCTTGTCCATGTTTGGTTGTAGGTGTGGCTTAGTACTTCGATGAGAAGGTATTGAACCTTGTTGGGGTCCGGATACCATATTGCATTCATAGCATGGAAAGATACGTCATCGTGAATTAGTTTACCATCTCCTGTCCTTGTTTGGTTGGGAGGATGGTAAGCTAGTTCAATAGGTGTGTATTGGACCATGTTATAATTCAATTGACTTATTTATTTGAGCAATATTTATTCAGTTTATATGGCATGATATTATGTGTCTTGTTACGTCCCTCTGAGGACCTGGTTATCTCGCCAGGTGTGTGCTCTTGTCTTTCGTAGGTGTTCTATCCATGGCCATGATCGTCACTATTTCTTCGAGGATGATTACACTTTGATCGTCTTCGCTTTGCTCGCCAAAATCATTCTTTGTATATATTGTATTTCTTTTCATAGTTGATAGTGGATTTGTCTCCGCCCAACTACATGTACCAAATGACAATTTTATAGTTAATTATGTGAATTCTTCTATTTTGTGTGGATGAGATTAGTTATGGTTCTACTGCATTTTACAGCTTACGTATGTTTATTATACGGCAGACATGTCTACGTTCCTAGTCCTACGTATTTTAGGACTGGGGCGTTACATGTTTTTGTGGTGGCCCATGCAGGTCAACATAAATTGTTTGGTTACTCTACCGTACCTAGCAAGCCTGTGAATAGGATTAGAAGTCTAGGATCTCATCCACATACTTGAAATTTTTCCTCGATTCCATATTCGACCGACTCATCGATTGCATCTTGCTTGATTCCTTCTATCATAATTCTTGTCTTTCCTTCGTGCTTGCTAGAGGTTAGACATGTGATCCCTACTAGATAGACGTGTTTTCTTGTCCCCAAAATACATTAGTTTAATTTTTAAGTTGGGTAGAATATCTTATGACCTAGCAATCCCTTTGTCCTTGTGACCTATATTAGTAAGTTTGCTTAGATTCTAGAATTTAGAGGACCCTAACCCATCTAGTCAACCAAAGACTTGGATAAGAAGACTATATGATGACTGTATGAAGACCACCACATGATATGACTTATATCCTTTAGAAGTTCGAACCAATTTCTACTTTCTTCCAATCTTAGTCTCCCGTGCCTATGTTTTTACCACCTTGACTAATGTTGCTACTATAATCTAGTTTTGCAAACTCACCCATTTATCAAGTTTGTTCATGACTTATGCTATTGAGCGTGCTCACTAACATATTGTCTAGTCAGAACCGGTGTATGATGGTTTGATCAACCAAGTGCACTTTGGTTCGCTTTTGTCTATTATTCTATGTGGATGGAACATAAATAAACTTAGCCTTTAGAATCCCATCTACGACTGCCATGACAATTCCTTTGAAATTATTCGGTTGTCTTTGAACCACGTATTCGTACTCGATAATATCGTCTTTTGAACTCCTTATTGCTTTCGCCTTCACCTATTTTAGAAGGATGAAGGCGTTATACTCGATGTTGCTATATCTTTATCCAAAACTACTCGTCCTTTTCTCGGCCCTATCATGACTTTCTAATTGCTTAATTTAGGTGTGAACTTAATTCGTTCTTTTAATCCTGCCATCAACCTACTCTCAAGAAGGTATACCTTCTAAATCCCTAAATTATTTTCTCTTATTACCATAATATTCTTTATTGCCTGTTATCTTGTTTTAACATTAATCCTTACTCATTTTCCTTCTTGCGCTAACCCATGATTATCCTCGCCATTTTTGAAATCGCAATTTCCTAATACATGTTATGTTGAACGTTGTGAATGATTGTACCTTCTCAAACCCCCTATTTATTCTTAATTTCGAGGACGAAATTCTTGTAAGTTGGTAGGATGTAAACCCCCTAAATTTTTACTGCATTTTTTTAAATTTTTTTATTATTAACTCTTTTTTTTTATTTCTATTTTTAATTTGATATCGAGTTCATTTTCGTATTTGCTCGTCGAGTGCGAATGTGTGCGAGGTACTTTTTTAGAAAAACGATTTTTGATTATAATTTTAATTATGTAGGATAGTTTTTAAAATAATATATGATAAGTATTTTTAAAGTTATGAGAAGAGGCGCGTCGAGATTTCCAAAAATAATAATTATTAACATTTTATTTTATTATACAAATATATGTAGTAGTTTAGAAAACTATTATTTTATGGATAATATATGTATGCGAGAGACATGGAATTTATTTCATGTCTACTTTGAATTTTTCGAAGTACTAATTGTTTTATTCAATTATCAAAAAGGTATTTTCAAATAAGTAAATATATTATGATTTTCGAAATTATTATTATTAATTATTATAAAGATATTTTAAAAGACCGTATTAAATGTTTGATTAATTAGGATAATTTAAATTGAGATTTAAATTATTCTTAAATAGTTTTAACCATTAGATAAGATTTACCTATATATAAATTTGGATTTGTTTTATAATTGATTTGAATTAATAGTGATTATCAAAGGGAGTTTTAAATTATTCCTAATCCTTATCAAACAAGGATTTCTCCACCCTATAAATAGGAGAGCTTGCCATTGTTCTCTTCACACCAATTTCTCCATCACCACATACACAATTTCGTGCATCGTGTCCGTGTCCCCTACCCCATCCACTATTTATTCCCTTGTACAAGTACATAAATTCCCTGCGTCCGACAACCCCGGACGCCAACCCATCCCGTGTCTCGCAGGACACTTCTCCCAGCCCCTCCTCTGTTGTGTCGGACACTCTCGACCCAACCTAAAATCTAATCATGTCCCCGCCTGCTGCTCGAAACCCGCTGCCACCGTCCCAGTCACCGCCGCCACCCACTTCACTATACCAACCACCGCCATCACTCCGACCTCCCGTCTTCCCCGACGAACCGCAGCCCCCGTCCCCGGCCACCTGTCCTCGGCCAACCCAACACCCTTCACCATCACCACCGAATCAGAACCACCACCCTCATCGCTACGGCCATCCCGACGCCACTCCGCGGTGGCAGCCATCACCCACCACCCCCTAGACAGCCACGCACCAACCCCGACCACCAAAACCCCTTCCTACCGATCCAGTCGACGACACCGCCACCATCACCAATCCTCCGGCCAACAACCATCCGGCCACCACCATCCGCCACCTTCTCCATTGACCCGCCCCCTGGATATCACCACCGCCACCATCGACGACTCCAAACCCAATCGACCAAGGAAAACCCAAATTAAAACGACCACAAATCACTCACCTCGCCGTCGCCACCCGCCTGGCCGCCGCCGGAGCGGTGAGCCCTGACCGACCAGCCTCCAACCGCGCCCCTGGCCGCCTGAGCTCCTCCTCCTCCGCCTCTCTCTCTCTCGTGCTCGTCCTCACCACCGGCCCACCGCGTGCGACCGCAGCGTCAGCCTCCTCCATGCGGCGCCCGGCGAAACCCGACCACCGGACCACCAAACACCCCGAGCTCCTTCCTCTCACTAGCTACTCCATTCCCCTTCCTTATTTTTTGTTTCAACCATTCTTTGAGAAGCAACAGCATTGCCGCGTATAAGTTCTCTCAGTTGATTATTTTTTTATATTTTATTTTATTATTATATTATTTTTTCTTAGGCATTGTTAATCTATTTCAAGAGAATAATAATAATAATAATAATAATAATAATAATAATAATAATAATAATATTATTATTATTATTATTATTATTATTATTATTATTATTATAATTGTTATTAATGTTGTTATTTTAATTGTGTTATTTTCTATTAAGTTCTTTGTATTACAGTATGCAATAGAGGTTGACAAATATTTTGAATATTATTATTATTATTATTACCCTTACTAATGTTGTATTATTTGCGCTAAGTATTTCACCATTTTATTAGCTATATATATGATAGATAATTTATTAAAAACTATTTTATAACGAAATTTTGGA
>JANAVB010043219.1:4147584-4167584 GCA_029216955.1 Iris pallida
CGTTGGAGGTTTGTTCTTAACTTCATACTCACAGTAAAATGGTTACGCAACCTTTTGCATGCATCTTTATTTTATTTCAGAGTTTATATGGCATGTTGTTTCTTATATCTTGTTACGTCCCTCTGAGGACCTGGTGACCTCTCCAAGCTTAGACGACCATGACTTTCCCCAGGCATACGGCTCTGTTTTGGATCCATCTTTCACAGTCGATGAGGTTTCGCCTTCCGAGATCTAGTTTCTTAATCATGACTTTTGACATTGTAGTTGACATCTTTTATTATTCTTTTTATTTTATTTGAGGAGGCCGGACTCCAGTATCTCAGACTACTTTTTATAGCTGTTTGGTAGTGGATATGTTTTCACCCGGCTATATCTTTTTGACTCTTTTATTATATTCTATCTAGACTATTGCCTAAATCTTGTGTTTTGTCGATGAGATATAGATTTTCTGTGATTAGCCTGTGATTATATTTTATACAGCTTATGTATGTGTATGAAGATTCTATTTATTGGAGTATTCTTCGTATATGTGCAGCTGTCATATTATGTATGCCTAGTTCTACGTATATTGGGACTGGAATATTATATGTTTTTGTGGTGGCCCCTGCAGTTCAACAAAAATATCGTTAGATTATATGACTGTACCCAACAAGCCTGCATATAGGAATATGAATAGTATCTCATCCACAACTTATTACCTCCTTTGACTTCGAACTTTTTTGAACTCTCTTTTGAATGCTCGAATTGCCTCTTGCTTGAATCTGTTCTAACGTATCCTTACTTTCGTGCTAGTAATATGAACCTTCGAAGCGGACGTGTTTCTATCCTGGCAATCACATCTGGTGATGCATTCACTCAAGAGGAGCAGGTCCCAACAATGACCCCAGTTACCCCGTACCAGCTGGGACAACAACAGACTACTACGATCCCGTCGACGGTACAACATGAAACCCAGACCTAAGTACCACCAGTCAGCTAGACTGGACAGACTACCATTGTGCCACCAGTAGGGAATATACCACCACCCCTACCACCATTCCCTCAGCAGTTTCTACCTCAGTCCGGACCACAGATGCCTCCGCCATTGGCTGACGGAAATCCCACAACCCAATTCATGTATGCCATGATGCAGGCTCAGTGGCAACAAACTAAGCTAATGAGACAGAGCACGATGGCAGTACTGACTAGACCCCACCTTCACCTCCGGTACTGGCACCGGCACCAGCACCAACACCACAACCCTATGAGGGCTCTATGAAGGACTTCATCGATATGAAGCCCTAATCCTTCAAGGGTACTGAGGGACCGTTAGAGGTCTCTGCATGACTTATTAGCACAGAGAAGCTACTGAAAGCATTACAGTTGCCAGCAAACTTGTTGATGACAGCAATAGACTTAATCCTAGAGGACAATGCTTACCACTAGTGGAAGGCGAAGATGAGGAGACTTGGCACTAAGCAGACGTGGAAGGAGTTCTACGATCTGTTCAATGAGAGATTCTTTTCCATACATGTTGGAGACATCCTCTACGACCAGTTCCTCCTTTTGAAGTAGAGGAACTTGTCGGTAGATGAATACGACGCAGAGTGCAGCCGCCTGAGCAGATTCAATGCGACATTGATCCCAACAAAGCAGGAAAAAGTGAAGAGGTTCCACCATGGGATAGCACTAGAGCTAAAGGCTTACACTACCACATAGTTTCGAGTCTCCCATGCAGCTGTTTTGGAGGAAGCACGTAGCTAGGAGCTCCTTCACAAGAAGATGCAGCAGACACAGAGACGCTCCGCTCAAGCAGTTGTGCTAGCTAGAGTGACCTAGGACGGACCTATCCGGAGACCGATGACAGCCACAGCAGACGGGCATGCCTTATCAACTATTATGGATAGCAAGGTCACATTAGGAACGACTGCTGACTTTGCCTTAGATTATGTATGAGAAACAGGTTAGGACAACACATGACCAAAGATTGTCCCGAGCAGCAAGCACTAGTACATGCTCAGCATGCCTTGAGGCCTACAGCTCCAGCATTTCTGGCACCCCGACCAGTTTAGCAGGTGCCGAGGCTCATGGAACCAGCAGTAGGAGCACCTCGTCCACTATTACCTCCCCAGACAGTGCAGTACAACGGGGCTAGAGATCAGGGCCCCGGACAGAATTACGGTCAAGCTTTCTCATTAGCAGTGGAAGCTGTGGAAGCAGAAGAGGAAGTCATAGTAGCTATTGTTTTAGTTGTTACATTTCTTTCTATTACCTTACTTGACACTGGAGCCACACACTCATTCATTTCTACCAGCTTTGCCACTAGACACAGTATTTCTACTACACCACTGCCTAAAAACATCAGAATTCTCATTAGAGGGATAGTATCGGTAAGTAGCGTTTGTAGACTTTATCCTGTATTGATATGTGGTAGAGAGATGAAGGCACAATTTTTAGTTTTCCCTATGCCAACTTTCGATGTAGTTCTTGGGATGGACTGGTTGAGCTACTACATCACTTGATTGTCATAGAGGTAGCATTGTCTTTTGACCACCAAAAGTGTCGGAGTTCGAGTTCGCTAGAGGAGCTAAAGAGAGAAGCGATCCACCTATACTAGGAACTCACATCATGATGGATGATAACCCTTAGCACCCTATCATCACCGAGTTCCAAGATGTATTCCACAAGGAGTTGCTAGGATTGCCACCCGGCTGAGACATCGAGTTTTCTATAGAGCTTATTTTAGGAGTTGAACCTATCTCATCTCGAGTATACCATTTAGCACCCAAGGATTTGGTAGAGATGAAGACACAAATAGACGAATTGTTAGAAAAAGGCTTTATTCGTGCCAATGCTTCACCATAGAAAGCACCCGTCCTCTTCGTACTAAAGAAGATAGGATGGTACGCATGTGCATAGATTACAGAGCCTTGAATGTAGTGACGATGAAGAACAAGTACCCCTTGCCACACATAGACGATCTATTTGATCTGTTGAGGAGAGCCAAAGTATTCTCTAAGATCGACTTGTGATCGGGCTACCATCAGTTGAAGGTTCAGAAGGAAGATATTTCAAAAACTGCATTTCGATCCAGATATGAACACTACGAGTTTTTGGTCATGCCATTCAGTTTGACTAAGGCTCCAGCGGTCTTCATGAATCTTATGAACAAGATCTTTCATCAGTACTTGGACAAATTTTTTGTTTTCTTTATAGACGATATCTTGATATAATCAAAGAACCACAAGGACCATGCATAGCATTTATGGATAGCCTTTGGAACCTTGAGGAATGAGCAACTTTATGCGAAGCTTAGCAAATGCCACTTCTTTCTCAAGAAGATTTCGTTTCTTGGTCATATCGTCATGGGAGACGACATATCAGTAGATCCGAAAAATTCCACAGTAGTTAACGCATGGAACATTCCCACCACGGCCTCCGAGGTGAGAAGTTTCCATGGACATGCAGGTCATTACCGAAGGTTCGTGGATGACTTCTCATGGATACACTACGAAAATACCATTAATTAGCGACTGATCTTACCGACGGAAGTAAATCAGTCGCTAAATAGCGAGGGAATAGCGACTGCTTAGCTACTAATATCATATGTAAAATACAGTGTAAATTTACATCGCTAATTCAATCACAAGTTCGTCGCTAGCTATATACCGACTAATTAGCGACAGATATTTCCGTCGCTATCCATAAGTAAAAGTGAAGCAATAACTCTTTCTTACTCATTCTCAAATTTTTACTAAAGTTTTCATTTCCCCAAAACTTTCCTCCACCCCGACGACTGCGATAACCCCTCTACGGCTATGCGACGACCCCTCTTCGGGGGTGCGATGACCCCTCTACGGCAACCCCCTCCTCTTCGATCTCGACAGCCCCCTCCGCGGCGGTGGGGCTCCCTCGGCTCCCATATAGCCCCCTTTTCCGTCCGCCCCTCTCTGCCCCCCTCATCGACCCCCTCTTTGCCTCCCTCTCTACAGCCCCCCTCCGCCCCCTCCTCGACCCCTCTCCGCCCCCCCTCTACAGCCCCTCCCTCCGTCCCCTCTCTGCCCCCCTCTCTACACCCCTCCTCGACCCCCTCCCTGTCCCCCCTCCGGCCCCCTCTATAGCCCTCCTCTCCAGCCCCCCTCTACAGCCCCCTCCCTGGTGCTCCGGTCAGACCCCCCTTTCTGCACGACCCCCTCCTCTTTCATCTTCGGTAAATCCTAGCATATCTTTATTAATGTTACTATATTTTAGATTTTGGACACGGTTGAAGATATATATGTAAACATTAGCTAGGGTTTTGGACACAGACACAGACACAATAGAGTAGCTAGGGTTTTGGATTCATGACACTAGCTTGGGTTTTCGTAAATTATTCGAAATTTATGATATTGGATTCAAATATCCGAATAATTTTGGACATTAAGAAATCGAATCCGTTAGTATTGGATTAAGATATCCGAATATTTTTTGAATATTATTCAAAATATTATTTAACTCTAGGGTCATGTTCTAGGGTTGTCAATACTATAATATAAGGATTGTGAATAACAATTAGTTATTAACATAGTTTGCTGAATCGGACCAAACATGTCCGATACGGTCGATACCTATCGAATACGGCCGATACCTATCAGATACGGCCAATACCGATCTGATACGACCGCTACCAATCTGATAGGCCGATACTAATCTGATACGGTAGGTACTAATCCGATATGGCAGATATCTATCGGAGATACCAATCTGATACGGCCGATAGCTATCGGATAGGTCGATACCAATCCGATAAGGCCGATACCAACCCGATATGGCCGATATTAATCCGATACGATCGTTACCTATCAAATATGGCCGATACTGATCTGATACGATCGATGCCTATCGGATAGGCCGATACCAATTCCAGGCCGATACCAATCCGATACGGCCGATACTAATTCGATACGATCGTTACTAATCCAATATGTCCAATTATGATACCGATACAGTTAACATTGGTTATTGCAATTAGGTTCTTAATTAGAATATTCTTATTATTTATGTTTTTTGATACTTGTATTTATAATATATATATGGTATGTGGTGCAGAATTGGTTTTCATAATGAGTCGATACTTAGTTTACCATTCGTGGATGTATAATCGGCGACATAAGGGCAAAATTGGTTTGACAGATGATTTCAAGGCGGGCATCGAGAAATTTATGAGATATACCAGTAGCCAACCTTATTTAATGGACAGAAGGCTCATCAAGTGCCCTTATGTCAAATGTAATAATATATCATTCGAAGAGGTAGATCTCGTGAGAGAGCACCTCTATAAGAAGGGTTTCGTATCGAACTACAACGAGTGGACGGCTCAAGAAGAACCTATGGTTCTGCAATATTAGTCCTCCTTCAATACGGAGGTGGGAGAGTCCACTCTCGGAGATCACATCGAATATCGGCATCACAACTTGGCACGTGAGTTGGTATTTGATGCGGCCGATCCAAGTTTTGTTCCGAAAAATCTGAATCTTGATGCAAAAGAGTTCTATGATATGTTCAAGCATGCCGATACTCTGTTATATCCGGGTTGTGATTCTTATTATGTCCTGTCGGTGGTGATGCGGCTGTTGAACCTCAAGTCTGATTTTAACTTACCGTAGAAATGCTATGACCGAATAATTCAGTTTTTTAGAGAGTTGCTGCCAAAAGAAACGAAGGACTTACCAGAAAACTTTTATAAGTCAAACATGATGATACGAAAACTCGGATTAGGCTATGAAAAGATAGATTATTGTCGAAATGATTGTATATTGTACTATAAGGAGAACAATGATAAAGACAGATGCATTTTCTGTCACGAGGACCAGTATAAGCCCATTCGGGATAAAGGAAAATCAACTGAAGAGCAAGGTTACGCCACTACAAATACATGCAGTTTTTGCCGATCACAAAGAGGCTACAGAGGATGTATATATCCACAAATACTGCAAAATACATGACATGGCATAGCAAAGAACGGAAGATGGATGAAGGAGAATTATCTCATCCATCCAATGGTGAGGCATGGAAGCATTTTGATTGATGTCATCCTAGATTTGCTGCGGAGCCTAGAAATGTTCGGTTGGCTTTATGTTCTGATGGATTCACTCCTTTCGGACAGTCAGGGTCTCAGTACTCTTGTTGGCCGATGATTTTGATCCCTTACAATCTACTACTGTGGATGTACATAAAGATTTCTTACATGTTCTTGACACTTATCATACCCGATCCAAAAAAATCCAAAGAAGAACATCGATATCTACTTGTGGTCGTTGGTGGACGAGTTGAAACAATTATGACAGTTCGGCATTTAGACGTATGATATATCGATAGAGTAGAACTTTCAGATGAGAGCGATGCTTATGTGGACCATCAATGATTTTCTAGCATACGAGATGCTATCGGGGTGGAGTACTCATGGTATTATGTCTTGTCCAATATGTATAGAAAAGAGTGTATGGCATTCCGTCTTCAAAATAGAGGAAAAGCTTTTTTTTTATTGTCACCGTCAGTAGGGGTGAGCGTTCGGCTTATTTTGTTTCAACCGAACCGAATTAGCCAAAACCGAATAAACCGAAATTCTAAAAATACAAAACCGAAACCGAACCGAATTAGCTAAAACCGAAACCGAACCGAACGGAACCGAATAATAAATTTGGTTTATTCGGTTTGTTCGGTTCGAATTAATGGGTCAGACCCAATGTAGGAATTGTGGTTAAATTATACTAAAAATTATAATTTTGATACACATATTTGTTGAATTTCGAAATTATGCATAAAGTTGGACTAATTGTTAAATTATCAATGTTAGAATTAAAAACACATACATAGTATTATTATTTTCAAAATATACATTTTCTTAAATTGAGAATATTTACATATTTGTATAATTCTTATTCGGTTTTCGGTTTGGACCGAAACCGAAACCTAAAACCGAAACCGAAACCGAAACCGAATAAGGAATTATTGTATTTTGAAAACCAAAACCGAACCGAATCTTTTATTCGGTTTGGTTCGGTTCGATTTTCGGTCCAAAACCGAATAATGCTCACCCCTAACCGTCAGTTCCTTCCTGTGTCGCATCCGTGGAGAAGGAACAGAGACGCCTTCAGAGCTGGTAAACAAGAACTATCTCCTCCCCCATTGAGATTGACAGGAGATATCATTTGGGCAGAGGTAGAGGATTTGCCGACTGTAATAAAAGATCCGAGATCGGGCCATCACTTAGAAGAATTTGAAAATAGCCATAATTGGACGAAGCGGAATATCTTTTGGGACTTACCTTATTGGAAGGACAATATCATAAGACATAATCTTGATGTCATCTATATTGAGAAAAACGTATTTGACATCTTCAATACGGTGATGGATATCAAGGGAAAAATGAAAGACAATCCCAAAGCAAGAAAGAACTTGGAAATTATTTACAGGTGTCTAGAGTTGCATCTAAAACGAAAATCCAATGGTAACTGGGTCAAGCCCTCAGCACCATTTACATTGAGTAGGGATGATAAATTAATAATATGTAACTGGATTACAAAGTTGAGATTCCCTGACAGTTACGTGTCGAAACTGGCAAGATGTGTCAATATCAATAAACGTAAGCTGATAGGGATGGAGAGTCATAATTGCCACATCTTCATGGAGTGTTTACTTTCCATTGCTCTGAGAGAGATGCTGCCTTCTTAAGTATGGGATCCGCTGGCCGAGTTATTTATATTTTTTTTAGAGATTTGTGTTCAAGCAAGTTGATGGTGCAACATATGTTTGAACTTGAGGAGAAGATTGTATTGACATTGCGCAAGTTAGAAAATCTGTTTCCCCTCGACTTTTTTGATAGTATGAAATATTTGTCGATTCATCTTGCGTACAAAGCACCTATCGGTGCTCCTGTCCATTATCGATGGATGTATCCATTTGGTAGGTATAAAATAATTAATTATCTGGTACTAATATTTTTTTATACAAACAGTCCTAATATTCAATATATTATTTATAGATATCTACATCAACTCAAGAAGAAGGTGGACAATAAGGCTCTTATAGAAGCTTTGATATGAGAAGCATATATTATTGAGGAGGTCTCAAACTTCTGCTCAATCTACTTCGTTACTCATGTTAGAACAAACTGGAATAGAGCACCAAGAAATGATGAAGGTGAGGTCGATGCACTGAATAACGGAATCCGCACTATATTCAATGTTGGTGGCAAGCCTACAAGTGCTTCTAAATTACGGTGGTTGGAGGACGATGAGTTTGAAGCCGCTCATCGGTATATATGCCTAAATAGTGGTATAGAGGAGATAAAATATATAGAGAAGTAAGCGACAAAATTTTGCTATATATTTTAATTTTGCTATATACTTGTAAAATAAGTTCTCTAACTTTTCTCATTATTATCACAGCATTTTTAGAGCTAAAATAAAAATGGAGAGACCTAACATTGACGATGATGATCTTGCTAGAGAGGTTGACAAATTTTTTTTGTCGTGGTTCCATAATTATGTAAGGATTAAAAAATTAACTATTCTAAATTCAATAATTTGTCCAAGTTTTGTCTAATGGCATTATGATACGTGATGTTTTAGGTTTTTCATTCTGGTACACAATTGCAGAACGAAAGACTTTGAACACTAGCTAACGGACCAAGCAAGAGGGCAAAATGTTGGGATGGATATACCATAAATGACTTCAAATTTAGAACTACTAATAAGCCTATCAATCACTCATTTGTCGATGAGGAGGCTAATTATACAAAGAATTTCGGAGTTTGTGTAAGGGGTTCAGGCTACAATGCTGATCCAGAATTTGACTATTATGATGTTCTAAGAGATATTGTAGAGTTGGATTACTCTTTTGATACCAAAATTGTGCCGTTTAAATATGATTGGTTCGACACAACATCCAAGCAAGAATGGAGAATTAACAAACAATTTGGATTTGTTGATATAAAATATGAAAAAAGATATAGAGGTTTCGAACCATTTATGTTGGCTAGTCAAACGATCAAAGTCTACTCCACGAGTTATCCTAGTCGATGATGCACTACTTGTGATTGGTGGGCTATATGCAAAACTAACGCAAGAAATACATATAATATTGGAGATCAAGCATACCCGGAGGATGAGATAGTCATGCCTCAACCAACATATATGAGTTTAGCCGGCATTGACGATATAGAGGTTAACATTATTGTAGAGGATAATATAGTTGACGAAGAGCTTGACATAGAGGATTTACCTCATGTAGAGCAGGAGTCTGAAAAGGACGTATCAGATGAGGAAGAAGAATTTGAAGAAAAGGTGAAAGTGGAAGTGATAGTAAAAAATAAAGAAGTAGAAGATGAAGATAATTCGAAAGATGAAGATGAATCAGAAGATGAATAAGATTAGTACGTATTACTTACTTATGAGTATCATCACACAAATTTTCATTTCTATTAGATTAGCATATATTATTTGTATCATCATACTATTTTTTATTTCTATTAGATTTGGCATTAATTATTTGTATCATCATACTACTTTTTATTTCTTTAAGATTTGCTTATGGCGGGGCGAGGCCGTGGATGACGTCGAGGATCTTCATCCCGCCTTCCTCCTACTCCTACTGCTCCAGTTGTAGATCACAGAGGAGTTAGCGAGGATGACTTTATTGATGAGGTGGATGGCTTATCTCTTCCGTTCACTCGTTCATCGGTAGGCGGAGCTAGCCCTGATATTCCTTCAGCATCTACTCCTACTGGTGCTGGTGCTCCTATTGGTTCGACTAATCCGTCTTCTACGCCGGAGACTACACATGTCGCTTCTACTGCGGTGTATCCATATCCTGGCCAGTTAGTGGACCATGGAGTGTACATATGTCGACCAGGATTTGCAGACCCTTCTACTCTACTAGAGCGGCCAGTCACTCATCCCGAGTTGTGGGCCGATGGAGCGACGTACGTATATAATTATTATCATACATATTTATTCATACTCTCGATATTTTTTAATGGTACATTGTTTTTTAATTCTAGGTTCTTTTCGCTACAGGATGGTCGAGATTTGGGTGACTTGATGCGTCGTTAATTCCATGGTCCCTATCTGAACTTCGGGGATATCCCACTTGATAGACGATTTATTTGGCTATATATGCTTAGGGTATGGCTAAATAATATCGTCTTTGTTTACGAAATTTTATCCTAGATTTACTCATTTATTTTTATTTTTTCTTATTTGCAGAACTTGTACTGGTGGCCGAAGCACGAGATCAGGAGATGTGAAAGTGCTACAAGTCCATCGCTATCAAAAGGTTGGGGGATACGATCAACGATCAGAAGGCATTGGCTACACTCCCAGAAGATCATCGCAAGGAGTGGTTAAAATAGAAATTTTGGAAGGAGATGAAGAAAATGATGGACACTCTGGCCTATAAGGCCAAGTGCGAAAAGGCAAAGGCTGCCATGCTAAGGGTGGTCACCACACAGGTGGATCCATCCCAATTTCAGAGCATTACCAATGGTTGGTGAGTATTCTTATTTGTTATTTCTTCAACTGTTTAATTTTAATGTTTAGTTATTAATTTTTATTTAATTGTTACAGTGTGAGGAGGTCGCCAGGACAGACGGAGACCTGAACACCGTCGACTTTTCCAAAGTTTTTGAGCGTACCCATAAATGAAAGAAGGATGGAAAGCTCATTGATGATTGGGCGACCAAAGCCTATATAAGTTTTCCAAGTCCTATCTAATTACATTCGTCGAATTGTACTTAACTATATTTATTTTACCTAAATAATTAGTTCTAACTCTAAATATCATAGCCATAACCCTAATTAGCAATATAAATATAAAAAAATTGATATAAAGAATAACTAAATATCCTAACTATAACTCTTGGTCTTTGTAAGTCAACGAGTCATGAGACCCTAACTATAACAATAATTAATAATAACTAAAATATGAATATTAACTCTAAATCTATTTAGACATATAAGACTTTAGAGAGTCGAGTCGGTGAGGGAGGGAGTACTGGTCGGGGGGTTGCTGAGGGGGAAGCAGGGACTAGTCAGCCACCGACACCGGCTGCGAGAAACGACTTGTGGATACAAGTTGTCGGTAGAGGAAAAGGCGGCAGCATGTACGGTACCGGATCATTGGCATCCCAGCCGTCCGTTTACTCCATAGCTCCTCTTATATCTCTACCTCCACCTCCACCTCCATCTCCACCTCCACTTTGAGGTACTCAGACTGCCTTTACTACGTTACCTACAGTTTAGAACAGATTACACAGATATTGGTGGCCCTACAGGTTCAGATAACCCACATTCTAGACACAATAGGCCTGATTCCTGCTACCACTTCATCGACTCTTGCTTCGACCTAAGCGCCTCCGGCTACATCTCTTCCTTCGACTACAGCGCCTATAGCAACGGCTCTTACTTGGACCGCAGGGACTCCTGTCACACCGATGACTCTTTTAAGCGTTGTTCCTATCCAGGACATATAGTAGGTCATCAGTTTGCTGCTGGCACAGTTATATGCGTGCGGACAGCTGCCTCAGCCTTCGCCACCTCCTCCACCTCTGCCACCAGCAGTTTGATGTTTACGAGATTTTTTTATTATTTTTTGTTGTACTAGATGAATTTGTATGGACTTTATGGAGTTTATGTATCATTTGAGAAATTTGTGTATGTACTATATTGGTGCTATATGAGTTTGTATGGACTCCATAGTTTGAAAAAAATAGTTGTTTACGTCTATTTCATTCAATGTTACATATTTGTCTTCTAGTTTATTGCATAAATAGTCTATTTGATTCACTGTTATATATTTGTCTTTCATGTTATTGAATATATATATATATATAGACAGATTTGAACATAGCAAGAAGCAATTATTCTGGCAATAATGACAAGCTCAGCGACGTACTAGTGACACCTACCGACGGAAAATCTGCACTGCACCGACGAACTGCCGACGAAAATTTCCGTCGGTAAAGTGTTGTCTGATACCAAAAACCGTATCAGACAAGTTACCAACAAAAATTTCCGTCGGTAACCTTTTGGAAAATTCTAATTGTGGGTTCACAAAACTCTGTTGCTAATCCGTCTCAAAGCTGTCGCAATGCTTTCCGACGGATTTTTTACGTTGCTAATCCGTTGCTGATATGTGTCGCTGAATTCGTCGGTACGTTGTCGCTGTAGCGACGGATTACCGATGGATTTTTCTTAGTGACATTAAACCTCAGGACGTACAAATTCCGTCGGTAAGTGTAAATAGGGACATATATGTTATATTTAGCGACGGATACTTCTGTCGCTAAATATCGGTATTTTTTTTTAGTGATAGCTGGTCCAATGACTCAGTTGACTTGCAAAGACCAAGAGTTCATATGGAACGAGTATCAAGCCGCTTTTGATGAGTTGAAGAAGCGCTGGGCCACTGCTCCCATTTTGGTCGTACCATCAGGATTAGGAGGATTCGTGATTTACAGCGATACATCCAGGAAGGGATTGTGATGCATCTCCAAGCAGCATGGCTGAGTAGTAAATATGCATCGAGGCAGTTAAGAGTACACAGAAAGAATTATCCAACCCATGATCTAGAGCTCGCAGCAGTCATCTTCACTCTAAAACTTTAGAGACATTACTTGTACGGCAAAAAGATAGACATCTGTACCGATCATAAAATCCTCAAGTATGTTTTCACGCAAAAAGAGCTGAACATACGACAACGTGGATAGCTCGAGTTGATGAAGGATTATGGGATCAAGCTGTATTACCATCCGGGCAAGGCTAATGTTGTAGCAGATGCGTTAAGCCATAAGCCCATGGCTTATTTCTTAACCACACAGAGGGAGTTGTTAGAATACTTACAGAAGCTTGGAATTGAAGTTGTATTATCGGAGCTGATGGCGTACTAGCCAATATTCAATTGCAATCATTGCTAGTAAATAGAATCAAGGTAGTGTTACCCATAGACGCTAGATTCCGACGACTTAGAGAGAGGACCGAAGCAGAAGAGCAGACATGATTCAGGATTTATCCCAATGGGACATTACGATGTGGTGATCGTCTGTATGTTCCAAATAGAGAATAGCTCGATCTACACCATTCACCCCGAGGAACTAAGATGTATCGAGACTTGCGGCAATACTATTGGTGGCACGGAATAAAGCGGAAGAAAGTTCGTTTTGTGGCCAAGTATTTGGTATGCCAATAAGTAAAGGCAGAGCCCCAGAGATCAGCTGGATTTTCGTGGAGTCCTAGTGGATGAGATGCCGTATGGGTGATAGTGGATAGGCTTACTAAATCAGCCCACTTCTTACCTTTTAGAGTGGGCCAGTCCATGGAAATCTTTGTTGACATGTACATGAAGCAAATAGTGAAGTTATACGGTGTTCCAGTTAGTATCATGTCGGACAGAGACTCGAGATTCACCTCTCATTTTTGGAGAAGCATGAAAGAAAGCTTGGGCACCTGTCTAAGTTTAGCACGGCTTATCACCCGCAGACCGACGGATGGTCAGAGCATACTATTCAAACACTAGAAGATATGTTGAGGCGTGTATGCATGACTTCGACGGGTCATAGAAAGACTACCTCAATCTTATGGAATTTTCTTACAATAATAACTATCAAACGAGCAGCCAGATGGCTCCGTTTGAAGCATTGTATGGTAGAAAGTATCGGTTTCCTATGTATTGGAGTGATGTAGAAGAGCGACAGATATTGGATCCCGAATTGGTCGTGAGCACATTAAAAAAGGTGAAGAAGATACAAGGCCACCTAGGAGCAGTGCAGGACAAGCAGAAACAGTGGACATATCATCGTTGCCAACCCTTGGAGTTCAAGGAAGACACCATGTCTTCTTGAAGATATCACCCACTAGAGGTACGATTCGATTCGGAGGTCGTGGCAAGTTGAGTCCAAGATACATCGGCCCTTTCGATGTCTTGGAACTTGTTGGAGAAGTTGCCTATAGAATGACATTGCCACTATCAATAGAAGGAGTGCAAGACGTATTTTATGTGTCACAACTGAGGAGATACGTGGCAGACAACACTAATGTGCTCGATCACTCCAAAATTACCGTAGGACAAAGCTTGATAACAAAAGCAACCAGCAAGAATACTTGATCGTCGAGTGAAGGTGTTGCAGAATCAATCTATCCTATTGGTTCATGTAGCATGCAAGCATCACTCGCCAGGAGAGTCTACTTGGGAGCGCGAGGATGACATTCGCAATCGCTACCCTCATTTGTTCGAAAATCAAGGTACGATTTTCATATGTTAGTTTCCTTTTTCATTCGCATTGCATTACATACCCCCATCGTTAGTTATAATTTTGAGGACAAAATTTTTATAAGTTGGGTAGGATCGATATAAACCCCTTTATTTTTATAAAATTTATTATATTTTTATTCTAATATTTTATGGCATTTCATAGTTATTAATAGTTTAGTAAATAATGATATGATTTTCTTACCTATAAATACTAACCAGTAGTTATTATTAAATAAATAAATATTAAAGTAATGTTTGCACAAGCTATTTTCTATCCAAATATTAATAGCTAGTTTTTATATGTTGGAATCTTTCTATATAATTAAAATTGTGCATTTATAAAATATACATGTAATTAACATATGCATATATATGTTTATACATTTACATATAGGTTAAAAATTACATAATTGTTACGACCCGCACCCAGTGCAAGGGTACGAGAAGTGACAAACATAAAATAGATAAAATTACAAAAATAAAAATTATAAAAAAATTCAAATAAATCACAATTACTAAAATACCCTTGAAATTGAAATGTGAGTGTGACAATAATATCAACAAAACCTACTATTCCCAAAGGAACAGTAGGGAACCAAACCCGGCTAGCCTTTTTACTCCCATGCGAAATGAACATTGATGAGAAGATTTGATAGAATCAAATCTTAAATGAATTTTATCCCCAAATTATTTCCAAATACAAATCCTATAGATTCTCTCCAACCCTAAGTAGACCTACGCAGGATCAATGTAGAAATTGACCCAAAATAGGAGTTTAAATTCTACATAAATATGCGCAGCCGTGAGGGTGTTCTTTAATAAATTCTCTTTCGATACTGTACCCCAAACCAAATCATTGACCCCCGAGCACCTTGTCACCCCCGTGCACTCCTTTAACTACTTGCAGCAGCTGCACATTTGTCGGAGTGCCGCCACGACTGGCGGATCTGACAAGAACAGGGCAGACCCTATTTTTTGGAAAACTCAGCATATACTCCTTTTTCGAATCCAATTTCTTCAGTTTTACTCGACCAAATTTTAATCTGTTACTTCTTGTGTAGAGACCACATAACCAACTTCAAACCCTATCAATTAGAAAATTTTCTAATGCGTTCAAATCCTCGAGAAATCCTCTGAAAAATCGACAAAATTATGTTCCTTAACAAAGTTAAAAACAGTCCTAGACCCTCGATAGGAAGGCAAATTCCTACCAAGATTTCGAGAAATCTTGAAATCCAGTTTATCAACATTAATGACAACTTAACCAGCGTTGCAACAATGCTGTCGGTTTTGGAAATCTTCTAGTTTCTAGCTCTGTAAACAGATTTAAAAACTAGGACAAACAGTTTTCGAAAACCCAAACTCTTAGAAAAACTCTAGATACGGCTTGCGTTCCGACAAACTGAGCGATATAGTCATGACCCAAAAGCAATAAAAGGTGCGTATCGACTTCACGGACATGTGAGATTCGACGGAACTCGATTTCGTTGTGTGTGCGTGACAAAATTGAGACATATCAGTCGAGATATCCTGTATCGATCCCCTTGCAAACTAGCCCATAACTTCGTGCATGATAGTCATCTTGAGATAAAAATTGCTCCACTGAACCCGTGTCATTTTTTTGGTCCTGTGAACCAAGTTTGGTCCAATTCTGTGAAGGTCGACCGGAACGCTATTTTGGCAGGCCCACGGCCCGATCTAACGGGCGAATTTGTTCACGGCTCACAGAAATTCAACTTTGGACATATGGTTGAGTTTGTATCATCAAACCAGACCCGCAAACATATAATTTGATGACTTCAGAAACCATATGTATTGACACACTTTTCGGTGCAAAGAGGTTCCAACGGCGGACACCGATTTGGCTTGAAATTATGATTTTGTCCTTGTGTCTAGAATTGGACTATATGTAGTCAATTTAAAAAATTTCTTTTATACCAAACATGTTCTTGATGTTTATTTCAGCATCCGATGACATTTATGGGAGTTGACTTACATTGCTATTGATCTAAGTTGCTAGATATTGTACTTTGCACACCACCTCCAGGAAAGATACCTTGCCAATATATTCTGTTATTTATTGTTATTTTATTTTTGTTATCTCTATTCAGTTTTAGTAAATACTGCATGTTTCTATCATACGGTGCGTCCAAGTCATATTTGGGTACGAGCGATTGCATTAGTCATTTCATTACCTTTCTTTATTTTTATTCATATTGACCTAGTACTAGATGACCACCCACTAAATGAGGTATTGGTATATCACATATGGCCTTGACAATTGCTTTACTATGAGTTGTGAGTCACATGTACGACACGGACTCGCAAGTCGGCTGGCCACCAATACGTATGAGACATGTGACAGTTAGGAGATAACTACCAATAGATTTGCAGGATTAGTAGACCTGGCAGCTTTTAGAGGTTCATATGAGTCATGGAGATAACATTGCTAAGCATTGGGTAGGGAGAACAATTCCTTAACGTATGGGCCACTATTGTACTTTTTCTTGTTGTAACCCGGAAGCTTCGTTGGAGATACGGGTAAGCTTACCCCCTCAGGTTGGCCACTGACGTTTTTGGAATGATATGCGCTTGGCCCCTGGTGCTCTAGGGGAGACTATACCGGATCCTATTTACAGCCGGAAGTGCCCATGCATTGGAGGTTTGTTCTTAACTGTATACTCACTGTAAAATGGTTAGGCACCCTTTTGCATTCTTCTTTATTTTATTTCACATTTTATATGACATGTTATTTCTTGTATCTTGTTACGTCTCTATGAGGATCTGGTGACCTCTCTAGGCTTAGACGACCAGGACTTTCCCCAGGAGTACGGCTTTGCTCTGGATCCATCTTTCACAGTAGATGAGGTCTCGCCTTCCAAGATCTAGTTTCTTAGTCATGACTTGAGACATTATAGTGGACATCTTTTAATATTCTTTATATTTTATTTGAGGAGGTCGGACTCTAGTATCTGAGGCTATTTTTCATAGCTGTTTGGTAGTAGGTCTGTTTCCACCTGGCTATATCTTTTTGACTCTTTTATTATATTCTATATGGACTATTGCTTATCTCTTTTGTTCTGTGGATGAGATGCAAATTTTATGTGATTGGCCTGCGATTATATTTTATACAGCTTATGTATGTGTACCAGGATTTCATATTTAGAGTATTCTTCATATATGTGCAGCTGCCATGTTATATATGCCTAGTCCTACGTATATTGGGACTGGGCGTTACACTTGCCTTATGGCCTTCCCCCCTTTCATCGTGTAAATGACTCAATCACAGATTTGTAAACTTAGTGTCAATAATTCAGAATACGATACCACATCTCGTGTCAAAGCACGTGTTTCTGCTATAGCCAAGTCTTTGGCTTCATACTTGTTTTTCATACCCTGTACCCATTTCTTGACTCCTTCGTGGTATGCATACACTTCTTGACTCATTCGTGCCGTGCACACACTTCTTCACTCAATCTTAGGCATGCATGAAGATCGCTGCTATCAAGCCAACTCAAACTTTATGAAAGTCGCTAGCATCATAAGCCATCTTGGACTAAATGTAAGGCCAAAATGCTTCGTATGAGAGGCACGATCTCCCCCGAAGGTTCCGAGATACTCGTATCAACGGCTCGCTCTTCAATGGTCAGTCGTACGCCCACTAAAGGTCCAGAATACCTACATTTCCTCCTAGGCTGACACGAACCTGGTGTCCCAGAGATCATTCGAGAAATCGATACCTTGTGCACAAGTTGTCCAATGACAACGCAAGAATTGACTCAACTCAACATGCTATTGAACTATTTCTTTTCTTTCATTTCCTTACTCCTATGCAGTGCTCAAAACCATAACTGCCTCGGCGACCTACAGTCCCGAGCACTTTCAATGTTTTCATCTTATTTTTGAATCAAACCCAAAAACGACTATTTGATAGTCTTCATGCCTACCTTGAATCAACCGTGTTCTATGCGGTGCCATCAACCGTGTCATATTCTATATGACAAGCCTTGAAATTGTGAGACTTTGTGGCTATAACAAGCTATAAAATCGTGGGATCGTGACTACTATGACATCAAGTCGATAGCCCGTGGCATAATATATTTCACTCAATACGTGAGATCGAAAGACCAAGTGCCAACTTTTGAAAACCGTCATGGAGAACATCTATGCAACATAATGACACTTTTTCATATTCTACACATATACTTGACTCAATGGGATTATTCTCTTAGCTATGTGGGTTCATTTATTTTATTTACAAACCTACTCAGTGCATGTGAAAACTCCATATTAATAGTGTGAAGGCCAAGCTGAGGCAAGTTCATTGAAGCTACCCACCTAAGCAAGGAGTTGCTTCGGCTGAACATGACTTCGAGTAAGCCGTTACATAGCCAAGTCCAAACGCCTTGTGTTTTGATTCATCTGATTTAACTAACGGGACTGGACACTACATAGTACACCACTCCGAAAATGTTTCATCCTTGAAACATACTAAGTATACGCTCGTTAACTTATCACTCATAATCAACTTGCATTCACCTGGCATCGTTAAGGATCTCTCAAACGTTAACTTCCTATTTGTTTCATCAATCAGAGTCTTGCTCAGGCTTTTGCCAAATTTTTATCGATCAACTATATCGCAACATAATCAAGTTCAATCTTCTATCCATACTGCACCTCCTGCTGCTATTCTCAAACACGGGATAACTATAACTCATCGCACACACACGGGCAACTTAGTTCTAGGCTAAATCCACCAAACGATATTACGATCGTTTTTTTGGATCAAAAGATACTTCCAAATCAATCGCTCTTTATCGAAACCTAGTGTTACCCCTTTCTTTACCAAATCTCAATAATCTTCAAGACTTTAAGTTCAAATCCGAACTAATATTTCTAATTCTTCAAATCAATTTTTGACCAATCCTTGAAACCAGACTGTTCAAAATTTAACCCATTCCACTTAATCTATCATACCTTCATCAATATTTTCCTTGAGCATACAATTTCAAAAAAAAAATTTATCACGTTTCGATCCTCCCTTCAGTCATATTTGAATTCATCATACCACTTGCGTTGGTCCGTGCACATATTTAAGGCATACTGAATATATGTATTTCAGCCAAGCCTCGTGATAGAGAATCCTAACAAAACTAATAGGTGCAATTTCCATCCTCAAGAACTAACTTTACTTCTTCGAAACACAAGTTCATATTCAATCGTCAACTTTCTTCCATGTTAGAAATTCGTTTCTGCATAAATGAATCATCACCTCAACCAAACACCAATATCCAATCCTATCAATCCTCAAAAATTTCAAGAACACACGTCCAAATATCCAAGTCTTGTCACGCCTCAGTCCCAAAATCCATAAGGACTAGAAACATGGCATGCCACCTGACACACTCCGTAGGTACACCCAATTTAATGGACCAAATGGAAAATAAATTGTAAAATATAATCATAATCATGGCAGTCACATGCATCTATACTCATCCAAAGATATAAATATGAAATAACAATACATATGACATCATCGTGTTGAATAAAGGAAACTGAAATAATATCAAATAGAAATAAAATAGTCACATGGGAAAACCTATGGACACAAGTCTCAACAAAATAAAATAGAATAATACAAGTCTCAAATGAAATATAAAAAATAGTCACTAAAAGTCCATAGCCCTGCCAGAAAATAAAACATATATCAATAAAAGAAGAACTACTCTGGT